>OZ024761.1:21852660-21892660 GCA_964016885.1 Eledone cirrhosa
ACAAACCCATGGTCAGTAACACAAAAGGTGGAGAGGGGACCTCAATGTTAGTAAATGTAGTAAACTCACCAAAATTTCAGGTTCGGTAAGTGTAAAAGTCTACAGTCATCATATTTAGAGGCAGTTCGTGCATAGACATCTAAATCTCCCTTCAGGGCAAATTTACCTGAATGAAAATAAAAATTACCACAATTACCAACATTTCTTTTTATTGATAATCCACAAAACGCACCTTGATATTGCAATTACATCTTGGAGGAGTCATTTTAACCAGTAAAAAGATGAAAACACTCAGAAAAATTACAAAATTCACGTAACCCTTTAGCATTTAAACCAGCCATATCCGGCCAGAATTCTCTCACCTCTTTCACTTCAAACCAGCCACTCATACTGATGTTAAGATATAGCTTTCAAAATAAATAATATTAAAATCCATAGATTTGATATTAGGTGAGATATTATGTGAGGTAAAGCCTTTACCATGAAAATACAATAGTATATATAGAGTAATGTAAATGTTATGTGAGCTATTATGTGAGGTAAAACCTTTACTGTGAAAATACAATAGTATATATAGAGTAATGTAAATGTTATGTGAGATATTATGTGAGGTAAAGCCTTTACTGTGAAAATACAATAGTATATATAGAGTAATGTAAATGTTATGTGAGATATTATGTGAGGTAAAGCCTTTACTGTGAAAATACAATAGTATATATAGAGTAATGTAAATGTTATGTGAGATATTATGTGGGGTAAAGCCTTTACTGTGAAAATACAATAGTATATATAGAGTAATGTAAATGTTATGTGAGATATTATGTGAGGTAAAGCCTTTACTGTGACAATACAATAGTATATATAGAGTAATGTAAATGTTATGTGAGATATTATGTGAGGTAAAGCCTTTACTGTGACAATACAATAGTATATATAGAGTAATGTAAATGTTATGTGAGATATTATGTGAGGTAAAGCCTTTACTGTGACAATACAATAGTATATATAGAGTAATGTAAATGTTATGTGAGATATTATGTGAGATAAAGCCTTTACTGTGACAATACAATAGTATATATAGAGTAATGTAAATGTTATGTGAGCTATTATGTGAGGTAAAACCTTTACTGTGAAAATACAATAGTATATATAGAGTAATGTAAATGTTATGTGAGATATTATGTGGGGTAAAGCCTTTACTGTGAAAATACAATAGTATATATAGAGTAATGTAAATGTTAAAGGGTTAAATATTTTAATCACTTTCAAAAAGTTAAATTCATTGAACTCCTTTGATAGCAACCCAACCAAAGTTGGCTCTGATTCAATGAAACCGCTCATTTTATCTTAGTAATGAAATAATTAATAATTTTAGTAAATCCAACTGAGAGTATTTCATTAGAAATATGGCCATGAATGGGTTAAACAAAAAAGAAATGAAACCAAAAAAAGGAACTTACCATTTGTCCAGTCAAGGATTAGGTCCCTCCATGTCCAGTCCATGAACTCTGTAATATTACAGGGATCAAACGAGGCATGGTAAAGCCAGCGCATCTGTTGCACGGACATGGTCAGCCGACCATGAAACAGTAAACGTAATTTGTCCCAAAATGGCAGAGGTCGACTGGGATCAACTGATGGTTTGTTCACCATTTCCATCATCAAACTCACCTGAGCAAACGTGGGTTCCCAGCAAGAACCGTATGCCATGGTTAAGTCCTCAATATCTAAAACAAAGGAGCAGATGGTATCATGGTATAGAGGGTTAAGTCCTCAATATCTAAAACAAAGGAGCAGATGGTAAGATGGTAGGGAGCGTTAAGTCCTCAATATCTAAAACAAAGGAGCAGATGGTATCATGGTATAGAGGGTTAAGTCCTCAATATTAAATCTAAAGGAGCTGATGGTATCATGGTATAGAGGGTTAAGTCCTCAATATTAAATCTAAAGGAGCTGATGGTATCATGGTAGAGAGGGTTAAGTCCTCAATATTAAATCTAAAGGGCCAGATGGTAAGATGGTAGGGAGGGTTAAGTCCTCAATATTAAAGCTAAAGGGCCAGATGGTATGATGGTAGGGAGGGTTACGGTTAAATCACCAACATAATGGTATAGATGGTTAAATACTGGATATAATGATAGTATGTGAAAGTAAAGGGCTTGTGACTGTTAATGGGGGTCATAGAGGTATTTGAAATCAGAACGTAAAGGGCCGTAATTCTATGCCACAAAGCATAGTGTCCAGCGCTCTACCAATACTACCAATCTACCGCCCTAATTGATTTAGGCCCGATGCCAAGAATGTTTTGGGTGGGGAGAGGGGAAAGTCGATTAAATTGACCCCAGTGTATTACTGGTACTTTATTTTATTGACCCCCGTAAGGATGAAAGGCAAAGTTAATCTTGGCGGGATTTGAAATCAGAACGTGAAGGGCCATAACTCTATGCCACAAAGCATGGTGTCAGGCACTCAACCGATTACTGTCAATCCACCACTCTAACAACAACAACAACAACAACAATAATAATACTCACCACAGCTTAAATCATAGAAAAATTTAAGAGGAGGCAGGCTACGTTCAACTTCCATATCTTCCCAGGGAGACTTTATTTCCACTGAACACATACGTTTGGCTAAATAGGGAGAGAAGTGATAGACTGGTTTCATACAACTTTTATATATAGATGACCCCGTGGAAATAACTGACCCCGTGGAAATAACTGACATTGTGGAAATAACTGACATTGTGGAAATAACTGACCCCGTGGAAATAACTGACATTGTGGAAATAACTGACCCCGTGGAAATAACTGACATTGTGGAAATAACTGACCCCGTGGAAATAACTGACCTTGTGGAAATAGCTGAGATTGTGGAAATAACTGACCCTGTGGAAATAACTGACATTGTGGAAATAACTGACCTTGTGGAAATAACTGACCTTATGGAAATAACTGACCTTGTGGAAATACCTGACCCTGTGGAAATACCTGACCCTGTGGAAATAACTGGCATTGTGGAAATAACTGACCCTGTGGAAATAACTGACCCCATGGAAATAACTGACATTGTGGAAATAACTGACCCTGTGGAAATAACTGACCCCATGGAAATAACTGACATTGTGGAAATAACTGACCCTGTGGAAATAACTGACATTGTGGAAATAACTGACATTGTGGAAATAACTGACCCTGTGGAAATAACTGACCCCGTGGAAATAACTGACCTTGTGGAAATAGCTGACATTGTGGAAATACCTGACCTTGTGGAAATAACTGACATTGTGGAAATAACTGACATTGTGGAAATAACTGGCCCTGTGGAAATAACTGACCCCATGGAAATAACTGACATTGTGGAAATAACTGACCCTGTGGAAATAACTGACCCTGTGGAAATAACTGACATTGTGGAAATAACTGACCCTGTGGAAATAACTGACCCCATGGAAATAACTGACATTGTGGAAATAACTGACCCTGTGGAAATAACTGACATTGTGGAAATAACTGACATTGTGGAAATAACTGGCCCTGTGGAAATAACTGACCCCGTGGAAATAACTGACCTTGTGGAAATAACTGACATTGTGGAAATACCTGACCATGTGGAAATAACTGGCATTGTGGAAATAACTGACATTGTGGAAATAACTGACCCTGTGGAAATAACTGACCCCATGGAAATAACTGACATTGTGGAAATAACTGACCCTGTGGAAATAACTGACCCTGTGGAAATAACTGACCTTGTGGAAATTCCTCAGTTTAATTAGAATCAATCATGAAGTATCAAAGATCAATATAATATTTTAATTATTTGGGCTATAACTTATATATATAGCAAACAACTATAACTTATATATATAACTAACAATGTTTGACTGAAACTACAAAAATACAATATTTTACTCATGATCTCAGAATAAACAATGTTTTCTATAAAATGAATTCCACTTTTACCTCTCTCTCTCTTCATCTCTCTTTATACATATATATCTTCCTTCCTCACATTTTCTTCCCTCTCTCTCTCTCTCTTTCTCGTATATATATCATCATCACCGTTCTATGTCCATTCTTCCACGCTAGCAAGGGTTAGACGGGTTGTCCTGTTGTGGGCAATGCCCGGTCGGCTGACCTTGTCTTGTTCATACAGGAACTGATTCTGGCTTGATTTCTACAGCTGGATGCCCTTCCTAACACCAACCTCATTTACAGAGACTATATATATATATATATATATACATATATATAAGAAAATAGAATAGCTTTCACCATATTTTTGACTAAAGAAATTTTAGCCTGATAATGGGGTTTAGAACCCTCAGATAAATGGAAAAAGATGAGTATTGATATACATCTTTTTCCATTTATCTGAGGGTTCTAAACCCCATTATCAGGCTAAAATTTCTTTAGTCAAAAATACGGTGAAAGCTATTCTATTTTCTAATTTCAAACCTACTCAGTTTCAAAACATACTTACTCATATATATATATATATATATATATATATATATATATATATATATATATATATATATATATATATATGTATATATATATATGTATATATATATATATATATATAACGAAGGAAGTGTGGTAAGGAACCAGGTGGACCATAACGCACCAGAGTACTCAATACTTAGGGTAATAGAGTGGGTAATAGGGAAAGAGTCAGGACCCCGACAGCTGAGCTCCAGCCGTTTCGACAGCTAGATCTGAACTCTTTAGTTCGGATCTAGCTGTCGAAACAGCCAGAGCTCAGCTGTCGGGGTCCTGACTCTTTTCCTATATATATATATATATGTCTATCTATCTATCTCTGTTATTTTATTATATATAGTTTATTGTTATTTATTAATGTTAAAGTTATTTTTATGTAAACCCCCGCCGTCACGTCTTGTAATGTCCCATTTTTGTACGGCCCTGTGGCAAATAAAGAAATATATCTATCTATCTCTCTCTGTCTCTATCTCTTTATCTCTCTCCCTCCCCCTCTTTCTCTCTCTCACACATACCACCACCTCTGCCACCATAGACACCAACACCACCACACTCACCAGCACCAGACACCACCACCACTGCCACCACACACACCAGCACCACCTCCACTTACATCGTTTGATGCCCTCCTGGGCCGCACCAATAATCTTCCCCCAGGCATGCATGTCTTTCACCTCCAACATGGACTGTTGGTAATCTCTCAGAAATATGTGGATATTCTTCACATCCATTGTCACCATACGACACCATAGTGTGTTGAACTCGACACCTTCCTCTGGATATGGGCTGAAATATAGAGATAGGAGATATATAGAACAGTAGAGACATAGAACAGTAGAGACATAGAACAGTAGAGATATATAGAACAGTAGAGATATATAGAACAGTAGAGATATAGAACAGTAGAGATATAGAACAGTAGAGATATAGAACAGTAGAGATATGGAACAGTAGAGATATAGAACAGTAGAGATATAGAACAGTAGAGATATAGAACAGTAGAGATATGGAACAGTAGAGACATAGAACAGGAGAGATATAGAACAGTAGAGATATGGAACAGTAGAGATATGGAACAGTAGAGACATAGAACAGGAGAGATATAGAACAGTAGAGATATGGAACAGTAGAGACATAGAACAGGAGAGATATAGAACAGTAGAGACATATAGTACAGTAGAGATATATAGTACAGTAGAGATATATAGAAGAGTAGAGATATATAGAACAGTAGAGACATAGAACAGTAGAGACATAGAACAGGAGAGATATATAGTACAGTAGAGATATAGAACAGTAGATGCGGGTAGTTTGTTCCATGGAGGTTTTAAAGGATGCAGTGTCTCGACAGCTAACAACTGATGCAGGTAGTTTGTTCCATGCTTCAGCAACTCTGAGCGTGAGAAAATATTTCTGAAAGTCATGGGAGCTGTGCTGTTTTCTGACTTTGTTGGCATGTCCACGTGTGGTAGACACATGGAATTCAAAAGGTGCTCAGGGTTGTTGTTGGCAACATGGTTAATAATTTATATATGTGTGTGTAGGAATATCCATAGATGTGAAAAGAAAACAAGCCAATGTACCTGTCTGGGTCTACTTGTTTCATGTGTTCCACAACAGCCTCTGTGCCATGGTAAGAGGGGTCAGCTAGAACTACTATTTCAAGGTTCTCCATATGACAGTTCAACAGTTGGGCCTTAAAAGGTGACTTGGAATAAAGTTGTTTTGAACGTTGGATGTAAATCTCGGCACTTTTCTTCGCCAGAGATGTGTAAAGATCTTCGACGCTGTTACCTGCAAAGGAAACACCAGTATTATTATTATTAAGGCGGTGGTTTGGCAGTATCGATAGAAGGACGGACGCCATGCTTTCCAGCATAGAGTTACGCCCCTTTACTATCTAAGTTCAAATCCGACCGAGATTAACTTTGCCTGTCATCCTTACAGGGTTGATAAAATAAAGTACCAGTAATACACTGGGATAATTACTGGCCTTGTGCCAAAAGTAGAAACAATTATTACTATTATAACTATTAATATTATTTAGTATGTGTAGAATGTAGTAAAGTCCTTACATGGCAGTAACCCATGATCCTTTTGGATGTTCATGATTTTTTGGTCAAGAACAGACCGTCTCTTCTCACTTTCAACCCACTCGTCTTGTAATAGCTGCAATATAAAGAGGTGAGAGGATATCACGTATGGGATAACATGTAAGACAGGATATCACATATGGGATAACATGTGAGATAGGATATCACGTATGGGATAACATGTGAGACAGGATGTCACGTATGGGATAACATGTGAGACAGGATATCACGTATGGGATAACATGTGAGACAGGATATCACATATGGGATAACATGTGAGACAGGATATCACGTATGGGATAACATGTGAGACAGGATGTCACGTATGGGATAACATGTGAGACAGGATATCACGTATGGGATAACATGTGAGACAGGATATCACGTATGGGATAACATGTGAGACAGGATATCACGTATGGGATAACATGTGAGACAGGATGTCACGTATGGGATAACATGTGAGACAGGATATCACATATGGGATAACATGTGAGACAGGATATCACATATGGGATAACATGTGAAAGAAACCAAGCCAAAATCAGTTCTGTATGAGTAAGACACGGTCATCTAACCTGGCTTGCCTCACAACAGGACAGCTCATCTAACCCATGCTAGCGTGGAAAATGGACAATAAATGGTGATGATGATGATGATATAATATATTATACATATATGTATATATATTATACATATATACATATACACACACTCACACACACACACACATATATATATATATGGTGGTGAGACTTGGGCAGCAACTGCAGAGAATATGCGACGGCTGGAAAGAAATGAAGCAAGCATGCTCCATTGGATGTGCAATGTCAATGTACGTGAACGACCAAGCATAGAAGAGTTGAGAGAGAAACTGTGTTTAAGAGGGATAAGTTGTGGTGTGCGGGAGAGAAGACTGAGGTGGTATGGACATGTGATGCGCATGGAGGATGACCGCTGGGTAAAGAAGGGCCAAGAAATCCCAGTAGAAGGAAGACTCAGTAGAAGGAAGACTCAGTAGAGGAAGACCACAAAAAACATGGGCGGAGGTGGTGAGAGCAGACCCCAGATCGCTGAAGCTCACAGAGGAGATGACGAAGGACCGTGACAAGTGGAGAGATGCTGTGCTGAATAGGACCCGTCCCACCCTTGCAAGCAGGGAAAAGCTGACGTAAAATGATGATGATATAATATATATATATGACAATGTGAGAAATTAAAGAACTACAGAGCATTAATTAAGGTGAAGTCCTACCTCATAATTACAGTTGAGGGTTACTTCAAAGGGGTCATCACCAAGCTGGATACAGAACTCCTAAAGTGGGGGGAAAAAGAGGAGTGAGATCAGTAGTAGTAGTAGTAGTAGTAGTATCAGTAGTAGTAGTATCAGTAGTAGTAGTAGTAGTAGTAGTATCAGTAGTATCAGTAGTAGTAGTAGTAGTAGTAGTAGTAGTAGTAGTATCAGTAGTAGTAGTATCAGTAGTAGTAGTAGTAGTATCAGTAGTAGTAGTAGTAGTAGTATCAGTAGTAGTATCAGTAGTAGTAGTAGTAGTAGTAGTAGTAGTAGTATCAGTAGTAGTAGTAGTAGTAGTATCAGTAGTAGTAGTAGTAGTAGTAGTAGTAGTATCAGTAGTAGTAGTAGTAGTAGTATCAGTAGTAGTAGTAGTAGTAGTAGTAGTAGTAGTAGTATCAGTAGTAGTAGTAGTAGTAGTAGTAGTAGTAGTATCAGTAGTAGTAGTAGTAGTAGTAGTATCAGTAGTAGTAGTATCAGTAGTAGTAGTAGTAGTAGTAGTATCAGTAGTAGTAGTAGTAGTAGTAGTAGTATCAGTAGTAGTAGTAGTAGTAGTAGTATCAGTAGTAGTAGTAGTAGTAGTAGTATCAGTAGTAGTAGTATCAGTAGTAGTAATAGTAGTAGTAGTAGTAGTAGTAGTATCAGTAGTAGTAGTAGTAGTAGTAGTAGTAGTAGTAGTAGTAGTAGTAGTATCAGTAGTAGTAGTAGTAGTAGTAGTAGTAGTAGTAGTATCAGTAGTAGTAGTATCAGTAGTAGTAGTAGTAGTAGTATCAGTAGTAGTAGTAGTAGTAGTAGTAGTAGTATCAGTAGTAGTAGTATCAGTAGTAGTAGTAGTAGTAGTAGTAGTAGTAGTAGTATCAGTAGTAGTATCAGTAGTAGTAGTAGTAGTAGTATCAGTAGTAGTAGTAGTAGTAGTAGTAGTAGTAGTAGTATCAGTAGTAGTAGTAGTAGTATCAGTAGTAGTAGTAGTAGTAGTAGTAGTATCACTAGTAGTAGTAGTAGTAGTATCAGTAGTAGTAGTATCAGTAGTAGTAGTAGTAGTAGTAGTAGTATCAGTAGTAGTAGTAGTAGTAGTATCAGTAGTAGTAGTATCAGTAGTAGTAGTAGTAGTAGTAGTATCAGTAGTAGTAGTAGTAGTAGTAGTAGTAGTAGTAGTAGTATCAGAAGTAGTAGTATCAGTAGTAGTAGTAGTATCAGTAGTAGTAGTAGTATCAGTAGTAGTATGTTACCTGTATTTTAACCTTGACATCAGGAGGTAATCTGGTGCTAGCTGTAAACTCCTTCTTTTTGATCTTGTGGACCAACTTCAACCACTTCACTATGTTGATCACCTGGAACAGGTAACATAATAATAACAATAATAACCATTTCAGATTTAGGCACAAGGTGAACAATTTGGGGGGAGGGGAGAGAAAAGACAATTAAATCGACCCCAGTGTATTACTGGTAATTTATTTTATTGACCCCCGCAAGGATGAAAGGCAAACTGGACAACAGAGATGACCCCAGTAAAGGTAGCTAAAGCCAGGTGGTGGTGTTAAACTGGACGACAGAGAGGACCCCAGTAAAGGTAGCTAAAGCCAGGTGGTGGTGTTAAACTGGACGACAGAGAGGACCCCAGTAAAGGTAGCTAAAGCCAGGTGGTGGTGTTAAACTGGACAACAGAGAGGACCCCAGTAAAGGTAGCTAAAGCCAGGTGGTGGTGTTAAACTGGACGACAGAGAGGACCCCAGTAAGGAACCCCCACTAAAGTTACTGGTACTTCATATATGAAGCCGAGATGGATGACAAAGTCTACCCTAGTTGGATTTGACACCCCAATAAATCAATCAATTAATAAAAGAGTTCAATAAAAGGTGTATCTTACCTCTTCAAAACAGACCCCAATATTGTACTGGTATGGGAAATTTATTGCAAATTTTTTCGTAGACACGATGCTTTGAAAAGAAATATATATATATATTGTTATTTGAGTGTGAATTGTAATTATGAAGACTAATTGGATTTAATCTTGAATCTATATAGAATATAAAATAAGACCCTAGCAGGGATGTGACAACCAGCTTTGCAAAGTCTGTTGACTCCCAGAATGAAAATACATACCAGGCCCTGTTGTAAGGAGAAATTTCTTTAAAAGCTTCACGTTCTCTCTGGAGGGGGTTGTCAGAGAAACTTTCCAGCAGAAGGTCCTGAAACATAGAAATATGGTAATGAAAGGGTTAATGACATAGGCAGTGTCTTTCATTAGAAATATGGTAATGAAAGGGTTAATGATATAGACAGTGTCTTTCATTAGAAATATGGTAATGAAAGGGTTAATGACAGAGACAGTGTCTTTCATTAGAAATATGGTAATGAAAGGGTTAATGACATAGACAGTGTCTTTCATTAGCAATATGGTAATGAAAGGGTTAATGACATAGACAGTGTCTTTCATTAGAAATATGATAATGAAAGGGTTAATGACAGAGACAGTGTCTTTCATTAGAAATATGGTAATGAAAGGGTTAATGATATAGACAGTGTCTTTCATTAGAAATATGGTAATGAAAGGGTTAATGACATAGACAGTGTCTTTCATTAGAAATATGGTAATGTAAGGGTTAATGATATAGACAGTGTCTTTCATTGGAAATATGGTAATGAAGGGTTAATGATATAGACAGTGTCTTTCATTAGCAATATGGTAATGAAAGGGTTAATGACATAGACAGTGTCTTTCATTAGAAATATGGTAATGAAAGGGTTAATGACAGAGACAGTGTCTTTCATTAGAAATATGGTAATGAAAGGGTTAATGACATAAACAGTGTCTTTCATTAGAAATATGGTAATGAAAGGGTTAATGACATAAACAGGGTCTTTCATTAGAAATATGGTAATGAAAGGGTTAATGACATAGACAGTGTCTTTCATTAGAAATATGGTAATGAAAGGGTTAATGATATAGACAGTGTCTTTCATTGGAAATATGGTAATGAAAGGGTTAATGACATAGACAGTGTCTTTCATTAGAAATATGGTAATGAAAGGGTTAATGATATAGACAGTGTCTTTCATTAGAAATATGGTAATGAAAGGGTTAATGATATAGACAGTGTCTTTCATTGGAAATATGGTAATGAAAGGGTTAATGACAGAGACAGTGTCTTTCATTAGAAATATGGTAATGAAAGGGTTAATGATATAGACAGTGTCTTTCATTAGAAATATGGTAATGGAAGGGTTAATGACATAGACAGTGTCTTTCATTAGAAATATGGTAATGGAAGGGTTAATGACATAGACAGTGTCTTTCATTAGAAATATGGTAATGGAAGGGTTAATGACATAGACAGTGTCTTTCATTAGAAATATGGTAGTGAAAGGGTTAATGACATAAACAGTGTCTTTCATTAGATATATGGTAGTGAAAGGGTTAATGACATAGACAGTGTCTTTCATTAGAAATATGGTAGTGAAAGGGTTAATGACATAGACAGTGTCTTTCATTAGATATATGGTAGTGAAAGGGTTAATGACATAGACAGTGTCTTTCATTAGAAATATGGTAATGAAAGGGTTAATGACATAGACAGTGTCTTTCATTAGAAATATGGTAATGAAAGGGTTAATGACATAGACAGTGTCTTTCATTAGATATATTGTAATGAAAGGGATAAAAAAAAGGAATAAGTTAGAAATAATCAAAGACTTACTTCAATATAAAATATTGGATTGTTATCAAAGTGGATATCAAGTTGAGGAATTTCTGTGAGGATATCTTTGGAGGTCTTGGACAGGACTAAAGCATCAATGTAGACGGCCATACTATGAGATAGAGAAAAGTGAGAGACTGTGTGAGATGGTTGAACTGGGATATATATATATATATGTGTATGTGTATAATAAATGTGTGTAAAATAAATTGTGTATAATTCATCACTGATATGTGTTACAATTGTTTCATCCTCGTGAGATTCATCAGAATCAATCATTTTATAAATAAATACCTCAACAGGTTCATCTTTTCAAATGCACAAAAAGTCCATAATACTTTGTTTACGGATTTTTTGGTGCATTTGAAAAGATAAAAAATACACACATATATACATATATATATATACACACATACATATACACATATCTATATATACATATATACACATATACATATATATTGGAAAGTGTGTGAAATCCTTGGTACAGTTAGGTATATTTAAAAAAAAGGAAAAGAATGATTTCAATTGTAGTTCTAAACAATTTGATTTAATTCTAGATCTAGATCTACCACATCATAATATTATAGAATAAAATCAAATTGTTTAGAACTACAAGTGAAGTCATTCTTTTCCCTTTTTTTAAATATATATATATATATAAAAGAAGAAATTAAAAAATGGTTAAAGAAGTTCCATATATTTTATTATGCACATTTCGAAAACAACATCATCCTGGGACAAAAATTGTGTTCTCATCAGATAAAATAAGGTAACATGATATGAGGCCTAAAAACACTTGTCAACAAGAAAGTGTATGTAGACTGGACACTTTCTTGTTGACAAGTGTTTTTAGGCCTCATATCATGTTACCTTATTTTATCTGATGAGAACACAATTTTTGTAAAAGGATGATGTTTTCGAAATGTGCATAATAAAATATATGGAACTTCTTTAACCATCTTTTAATTTCTTCTTTAATATATACTCCAGTTCTACCAACTGTTGAGTGCTACTTATCTGATATATGCATAGTTTTATTGTTCTACAATATTACTCACCTTCTACATTATATATATATATATATATATATATATATATATATATATAGCTTATGAATGGTTGATTCAGTAGCCTGTTACTATATATCAACACATCTCTCTCTCTCTCTCTCTCTCTTCAAGTGAGTGTCAGGTGTAGAGAGAGGAGGACAAACAATAACTTACTTGTGGTTGCCAGGAAGATTTGCTAAGAACTGAGTCCTTGCCTGGAGAATAACATTGATGGAAATATCCTTGGATTTCATATTGGTTAGAACTGATTGTTTCTGGGCTGTAGTTTCACCAACAGTTTCACCATCAGCAGCACCATCAGCAGCAGATAACTCTGAAACAAACATTAATATATTCTTTCATCATCATCATCGTTTAACGTCCATATTCCTAACACCAACCACATGTAGAATCCAAACCCAAATCATCCCTTTGTAGTGTAAATTAATTACCTATACAGAATTAAGGTGTTTGCTCCAACATGTATACATACATGTAGGTAAAGTTTATCAAATAATATATATGTTTACAAATTTATATTGACCACATGTTGTATAGAAATGTGGACATGTATAGAAATGTGGACCACATGTTGTATAGAAATGTGGACCACATGTTGTATAGAGATGTGGACCACGTTGTATAGAGATGTGGACCACATGTTGTATAGAGGTGTGGACCACATGTTGTATAGAGGTGTGGACCACATGTTGTATAGATGTAGACCACATGTTGTATAGAGGTGTGGACCACATGTTGTATAGAGGTGTGGACCACATGTTGTATAGAGGTGTGGACCACATGTTGTATAGATGTAGACCACATGTTGTATAGAGGTGTGGACCACATGTTGTATAGAGGTGTGGACCACATGTTGTATAGATGTAGACCACATGTTGTATAGAGGTGTGGACCACATGTTGTATAGAGGTGTGGACCACATGTTGTATAGAGGTGTGGACCACATGTTGTATAGAGGTGTGGACCACATGTTGTATAGATGTAGACCACATGTTGTATAGAGGTGTGGACCACATGTTGTATAGAGGTGTGGACCACATGTTGTATAGAGGTGTGGACCACATGTTGTATAGAGGTGTGGACCACATGTTGTATAGAGGTGTAGACCACATGTTGTAAGAGGTGTGGACCACATGTTGTATAGAGGTGTGGACCACATGTTGTATAGAGGTGTGGACCACATGTTGTATAGAGGTGTAGACCACATGTTGTATAGATGTAGACCACATGTTGTATAGTGGTGTGGACCACATGTTGTATAGAAATGTGGACCACATGTTGTATAGAAATGTGGACCACATGTTGTAAGAGGTGTGGACCACATGTTGTATAGTGGTATGGACCACATGTTGTATAGAGGTGTGGACCACATGTTGTATAGAGGTGTAGACCACATGTTGTAAGAGATGTAGACCACATGTTGTATAGTGGTGTGGACCACATGTTGTATAGAGGTGTAGACCACATGTTGTAAGAGGTGTGGACCACATGTTGTATAGTGGTGTGGACCACATGTTGTATAGAAATGTGGACCACATGTTGTATAGAAATGTGGACCACATGTTGTAAGAGGTGTGGACCACATGTTGTATAGTGGTATGGACCACATGTATAGTGGTGTGGACCACATGTTGTATAGAAATGTGGACCACATGTTGTATAGAGGTGTGGACCACATGTTGTATAGAGGTGTGGACCACATGTTGTATAGTGGTGTGGACCACATGTTGTATAGAAATGTGGACCACATGTTGTATAGTGGTGTGGACCACATGTTGTATAGAAATGTGGACCATATGTTGTATAGAAATGTGGGCCACATGTTATGATGTGATATAAATGAAACATGTAGTACAGACCTTTCAGCCTCTTCTGCAGATTGTTAAAATCTTCTAAGAACTGGATGAGGCAGCAGTGAATACATGTCTCCCAAAATAACTGGATCTCATGTGACATTAAAACTGTCAGAATCTGAATAACAACAACATGTGGTGAGAAACAACAGAACATGTAAAAACTAATAACATCACCTCTCTCTCTCTCTCTACAACTAATGACACAATCTCTCTCTCCCACACCTGGTACCTCACCCCTCTCTCCCACACCTGACACACCCCTCTCTCTCTACAACTAATGACACAATCTCTCTCTCCCACACCTGGTACCTCACCCCTCTCTCCCACACCTGACACACCCCTCTCTCTCTACAACTAATGACACAATCTCTCTCTCCCACACCTGGTACCTCACCCCTCTCTCCCACACCTGACACACCCCTCTCTCTACCACAACTAATGACACAATCTCTCTTTCTTACTCTCTCTACCAGAACCATTCACACCTCCGTTGTCTCCCTCTTCAATTCTATCACAAATGACCCATGGATGGATGACAGGGAAGAAAGACGTCTTTTTCTCCTCCTCCTCCTCCCACTTATTCCAGAGATGATCGTGAGGCCAGAGTCCTCAAACACTCCTCCCAGTGAGTCCTGTCAGAAGCAACCATCTCCAACTGATCCAGCTGGATCCCCCAAGCGAGACCAGCCAACCCCAAGGATGTTATCCAACCATCTTGCTCGGGGTCTACCCCTGGGTCTCCAGCCAGTTGGTTTTGCCCATAAAATCTGTCCAGCAATTCTTTCCTCAGACATTCTAACCACATGCCCCGTAGTATCAGAGCTGTGATCTCTCAATTTGGAGAAGTTGTGGCTCTCCCTGGAGTGACTCTCTCATCTTCGAGCAACATTTTATCAAGTAATGTTACTCCAAAGACATGAAATAAAATAAAATGAAGAAGTTATTGTAGAATGTGTTAGCCACCTTTTCTGGTTTTTTATAGTTGATCTGGATTTCATGGAGTTGGATGGCAGAGTCTTTGATATCAGCACATTTCTGTAGCGTGAGGAACTGGATACACATGAAGAACAAAAGAGAAAACAAAGAATTAACATTATTGATAATCAACAGATGTAACAAACACCTTCCTCTCTCCCTATAACAGATGTAACGAATGGTATATTACAACATGACCACTTTACAGAGTGGACTGGGTGCTTTTTGTTCTGACACCTACATGACCACTTTACAGTGTGGACTGGGTGCTTTTTGTTCTGACACCTACATGACCACTTTACAGTGTGGACTGGGTGCTTTTTGTTGTGACACCTACATGACCACTTTACAGTGTGGACTGGGTGTTGTTTGTTGTGACACCAACATGACCACTTTACAGAGTGGATTGGGTGCTTTTTGATGTGACACCAACATGACCACTTTACAGTGTGGACTGGGTGCTTTTTGTTGTGACACCAGCATGACCACTTTACAGTGTGGACTGGATGTTGTTTGTTGTGACACCAACATGACCACTTTACAGTGTGGACTGGGTGCTTTTTGTTGTGACACCTACATGACCACTTTACAGTGTGGACTGGGTGGTTCTTGTCATGACACCTACACGACCACTTTACAGAGTGGACTGGGTGGTTTATTTCATAAATTTGAGACAAGTGTACCCCACCAGGGGAAGAAGCTGTAAGCCTTTCTTGCGTATATTAGGTAGACAAATGAAAGTAGTAATACTTACACTGTCTGCAATAGTGAGATAAACCAGTTTACTACCGGCAACATGGACAATAGCTTGATGTTGTCGGTATTCCACAGAGATGGCGTCTAGACACAGCATCAGGCATACTGGAAAGAGCAAGGGGAGATAATTAGTGTCTAGTAACAGCATCAAACGTACTGGAAAGAGCAAGGGGAGATAATTAGCGTCTAGACACAGCATCAGACATACTGGAAAGAGCAAGGGGAGATAATTAGCGTCTAGTAACGGCATCAAACGTACTGGAAATAGCAAGGGGAGATAATTAGTGTCTAGACACAGCATCAGACATACTGGAAAGAGCAAGGGGAGATAATTAGCGTCTAGACACAGCATCAGACATACTGGAAAGAGCAAGGGGAGATAATTAGTGTCTAGTAACAGCATCAAACGTACTGGAAATAGCAAGGGGAGATAATTAGTGTCTAGTAAGAGCAGCAATAACAACAACAATATATTTGCTCACCTTGGTGGTTATTGCAGGCAAACAGGTTGACATTAATCACTTTGTAGTTGATAGTATAGAAGAAGGAAGTGATCCAGCTTGACCCCGGGGTGGGGATTTCTGTGTCTTCAGTCAATGACTGCTCCCCTCCCCCAATGGTGGTGGTGGTGAGGACCATCGGAGCTGACTTCTTCTTCTTCTTCTTCTTCAACAATGGCAGATATTTCAACAGCCCCAACAATGTGTCCATGGCTGCAGTTGACCACTCTACCTGGACATTGTCCTTCATACCATTTACCTTCAGTTCTTTGCCCAGTTTGGACACCTGAAATATATATAAATATATATATATATATATATATATATATATATATATATGTGTGTGTGTGTGTGTGTGTGTGTGTGTGTGTGTGTGTGAGTCAACGGTAAACAGAAATAACAACACAATCGGTACAGTATATGGAAGGAATATATTAGTTTAATGCTTGAAATAGCAGTAAGAGGGTCTTAACGTTTCGGACGCTAGTCCTTCATCAGAAAAAAGAATGAGAACTTAGAAAGATTGAAGGGACAGACAGAGAGATGGAGAGAAAGTGAGAGAGAGAGACAATAAAGACATTTAAGAAAGATTAATTTGAAAGAACTATCTAGAAGGAAGGAGAAAGAGAGAGAGTAGAAAGAGAGAGAGAGTAGAAAGTAGTTTACCCTTATCATAATAACTCCCAGGTAGATAATGTTGTTCCAATAATGTCTTTTGTTATTGAAACTGTCATGTGACACAGTGACTGTGGCCAGTTGACAGTAGACAGACTGGACATTTAGTTCAGCCGATACATCGTAACTGTCCAGCCAGCAAGGGTCAGGAATATCTGCTGGAAAAAACAAGGGAAGAGAAGACAAAATAAGAAAAAGAAAGCAATTATAAAAATTGAAAAAGTTTCTGTGTAAATGTTGCTGTTTATTGACTATGTTGGGGCTCAGATATGTATTTATATATGTCTGTGTATATATACATATATATTTATATATGTGTGTGTATATATACATATATATTTATATATGTGTGTGTATATATATATACATATATATTTATATATGTGTGTGTATATATATATACATATATATTTATATATGTGCGTGTATATATATATACATATATATTTATATATGTGCGTGTATATATATATACATATATATTTATATATGTGCGTGTATATATATATACATATATATTTATATATGTGTGTGTATATATATATACATATATATTTATATATGTGTGTGTATATATCTATATATATAAAACTGAGGATGTCTGTGTGTGTGTGTGTGTGTGTCTGTGAGTTTGAATCCCTAAAACTCGAGAAGTACCCAACGGAGGAAAACTTGAAGTGAACACCTTTAAGTACCCAGGATCCACACTGACCAAAGATGCCAGATCTCAAAACGAAATAACAAAAAATACTATATATATATAGTTGTATGGTCTTGCCTCGAGCTGATTGATAGTGAAACATATGTAATATGTTATTCAATATGTTATGATGCAACACCGAGTCCGTTACTCTTATAGTGTATATATATATATATATCATCATCATCATCATCATTTCATTTTACGTCCACTTTTTCCCTGCTTGCAAGGGTGTGTATGTATATATATATATATATATACATACACACATGGAGGCACATGGCTTAGTGGTTAGAGAATTGGCCTTGCAATCAAAAGGTTGTGAGTTCAATTCTCAGACCGGGTGATGTGTTGTTTCCTTGAGCAAGACACTTTATTTCACATTGCTCCAGTTTACTCAACTGTAGAAATGAGATGATAGGGACTGGGGTCCCTATCATTCCACTGCAAAGTGGTCGTGAAGGTGCCACGGCAAAAATATAATTAAAATAAACCATTAATTCTTACTTTTAATTCCAACTTTGGAGTTCTTGGAGTTCCAGGTAGCTTTCAGGTGCGTTAGTCCAAATACCAAACCTGATGATGTATACGTTGAAATTCCACATAACACATTAGAAAGTTCCAGATTTATTTTGTGGTTTAATGTTCGAGACAGAAGTTGTTGTCTGAAATAAAATTAATAAATAAAGAAAGGAGCTGATCATCAGATCAGACCAAGGTAATAATGTTTTCACTGGTCTTTCTATTACTGATACTATCTGACAGTCAGAACTCCTGGCAGAATAAAGGAGCTGATCCTCAGATAAACAACAACAACAACAATAATGATAGCAACAGCAACAACAACAATACAGTTTGGAAACACTCACAGAGAAGATATTTTCGGAGAAGTGGAAGGAGAAGAAGGAAGATGTGGTGATATTGATGGCTTTCTGGTAGTTTTCTCTGTTGCTAGAATCTGTGTTAGAATCAACTCCCATTCTTTCATTTCATCACACTGCCAGTGAAGATGACAAACAGATGAGTTCACATCTAACAGGCTTTGATCTTTATTGACCTACAACGACAATATTAAAAATAAAAAATAATGAAATTATTGTGTACAGTGCTAAGGTGCACTACAACTTGTCAAAGGTGCCTGTGTAGTATACAAAAATAATTGTTTCTACTTTTGGCACAAGGCCAGCAATTATCCCAGTGTATTACTGGTACTTTATTTTATCAACCCTGAAGGATGAAAGGCAAAGTTGACCTCGGCGGGATTTGAACTCAGATCATAAAGGGCCGTAACTCTATGCTGCAAAGCATGGCATCCGACCCTCTACCGATACTGCCAATCCATCGCCCTTGTAGTATATAGAATAATGTAGAAATGTCAGGAAAGTGAACGGTATATAATAATAATGATAATAATTGTTTCTAATTTTTAGGCACGAGGATCATTTGTTTTGTTTGTTTTGAACTGTTTCAGCTCTGCTTTTGAAAAGGGGATGATGGCCCTGAAATATACTGGGCTAAAACATTATTTTGTTTTATTTGTCATCATTTGCCCTTTGTATATTTCTACTGCATTGTACTGGTTTTTTGAAAATTATCGGCCTTTTACTATATATATATATATATATATATATATATGTATACATACTTACATTTATATATATATATATATATATATATATATATATATATATATATATATATATATTTATTAAAATATATATATATATATATATTTATTATATATATATATATACATATATATATTGTCTAGAGCTAGCTGTCGAAATGACAAGAGCTCATTAAACAATGATGATGATTGATCTCACCTGTAATTTCATGTGGCATTTCTCCAGGTGAGCATATTCAGAGGATGGAGATGTCACTATGAACTCTGAAATAAATAAATTATTATTATTATTGTTATAATAATAATAGGTGCTCTAGGAATGATAAAAACACACAGACAAATACTTAACCAAAACCCCAGGACTTACAAATATATACAACATACAAAAGATAGCACTACTAGGCACTGTATATATATTATATAGAGTACCACAGGACTTACAAATATATACAACATACAAAAGATAGCACTACTAGGCACTGTATATATATTATATAGAGTACCACAGGACTTACAAATATATACAACATACAAAAGATAACACTACTAGGCACTGTATATATATTATATAGAGTACCACAGGACTTACAAATATATACAACATACAAAAGATAGCACTACTAGGCACTGTATATATATTATATAGAGTACCACAGGACTTACAAATATATACAACATACAAAAGATAGCACTACTAGGCACTGTATATATATTATATAGAGTACCACAGGACTTACAAATATATACAACATACAAAAGATAGCACTACTAGGCACTGTATATATATTATATAGAGTACCACAGGACTTACAAATATATACAACATACAAAAGATAGCACTACTAGGCACTGTATATATATTATATAGAGTACCACAGGACTTACAAATATATACAACATACAAAAGATAGCACTACTAGGTACTGTATATATATTATATAGAGTACCACAGGACTTACAAATATATACAACATACAAAAGATAGCACTACTAGGCACTGTATATATATTATATAGAGTACCACAGGACTTACAAATATATACAACATACAAAAGATAGCACTACTAGGCACTGTATATATATTATATAGAGTACCACAGGACTTACAAATATATACAACATACAAAAGATAGCACTACTAGGCACTGTATATATATTATATAGAGTACCACAGGACTTACAAATATATACAACATACAAAAGATAGCACTACTAGGCACTGTATATATATTATATAGAGTACCACAGGACTTACAAATATATACAACATACAAAAGATAGCACTACTAGGTACTGTATATATATTATATAGAGTACCACAGGACTTACAAATATATACAACATACAAAAGATAGCACTACTAGGCACTATATATATTATATAGAGTACCACAGGACTTACAAATATATACAACATACAAAAGATAGCACTACTAGGCACTACATACATATAACAAAAAGCATTATCAATACAATAGAAACAACATCAACAAAACTACACTACACATAGCCAAGGACCACAGAGCTGTGCTCGGTAAAGCAGTAATTATGTGCAATAATAATAATAATGGTAATAGTAATAATAATAATGATGATTTCTTTATTAGCCACCAGGGCTCACATTAAGGAAACATTAAAAACGGTACAGGATGATATGGTGTGGGGTTTTCTTTGAGTAAAATAAAAGAGACTAATTGTTTCTACTTTAGGCACAAGGCTTTGGATGGGGGGTGGGATAGTCAATTAAACTCACCCCAGTGCATTACTGGTACTTTATTTTATCGACCCTGTAAGATTTGAACTGAGAACATAAAGAGCCCTAACTCACACCTGCATAATTGTTAATTAATGATAGTATAATTAATTAAATTTACCTTCAATTAACAAACAACCAGAGATGTTGAGATGTTCAGTCCCAGATCTGTGATGATGATGATGATGGTGATGACTTTCTAGGTGGAATGTTTTCAAATTAACAGACAGGTTACTGTAACGACGTAAAGAAATTAACGTAATTAACAGGTCGATAATCATAATTAACAAGTAGCTAATTATAATTAATATGTAGCTAATTATAATTAACAGGTATGTAATTATAATTAACAGGTAAATAATTATAATTAACAGGTAGATAATTATAATTAACAGGTAAATAATTGTAATTAACAGGTAGATAATTATAATCAACAGGTAGATAATTATCATAACATAGATAATTATAATTAACAGGTAGATAATTATGATTAACAGGTAGATAATTATGATTAACAGGTAGATAATTATAATTAACAGATAGCTAATTATAATTAACAGGTAGATAAAACGACAGTACCTATTTCTGACTTCCTGGGTGACACTGACTGACAAATTGGAAATATAAAAACCAAATTCCTTTGAAAGGAGAAAAGAAGATAACAGAATGTTAAAAAATAAAATATAGAAATATATAAAATACTTTAAGAAAAATATAGAAATGTAATTGTTTTACTTTTGGCACAAGGCCTGCAATTACCCCAGTGTATTACTGGTACTTTATTTTACCGACCCCCGTAAGGATGAAAGGCAAAGTTAACCTCGGTGGGATTTGAACTGCTCATAAAGGGCCGTAACTATGCAGCAAAGCATGTCTGACCCTCTACTGATACTGCCAATCTCCACTGCCCCTCAAAATATAGAAACATAATTGTTTCTACTTTTGGCACAAGGCCAGCAATTATCCCAGTGTATTACTGGTACTTTATTTTATCGACCTCGTAAGGATGAAAAGCAAAGTTAACCTCGGTGGGATTTGAACTCAGATCATAAAGGGAGGTAACTCTATGCTTCAAAGCATGGCGCCTAATCCTCTACCGATACTGCCAATCCACCGCCCTAGCATGGTGCCTGACCCTCTACCAATACTGCCAATCCACCGCCCTAGCATGGCGCCTGACCCTCTACTGATACTGCCAATCCACCGCCCTAGCATGGCGCCTGACCCTCTACTGATACTGCCAATCCACCGCCCTAGCATGGTGCCTGACCCTCTACCAATACTGCCAATCCACCGCCCTAGCATGGTGCCTGACCCTCTACCAATACTGCCAATCCACCGCCCTAGCATGGCGCCTGACCCTCTACTGATACTGCCAATCCACCAAAATATAGAAACCTAATGAGAGGCAATGTCATTAGAATAAGATTGCCTTGTTTCCCTGGGTTTAAGTTCATTAAAACTCTGATGTATGGCAACTGACTTGGTAGATTATTAACCATCTTTTCAACAACAACCCTGAGCACCTGTTTGAATTCCATGTGTCTAACACCTGTGGACTTGATTACCAAATCAGAAAACAACACCTGGCAGAAGAAAGGAGTTTATCATCAAATCAGACCAAGGAACCAATGTTTCCATTGCTCTTTCTATTACTGATACTCTCTGACAGTCACAACTCCTGGCAGAAGGATCACCACTTTTTCTAGTGACAGGGGGACTTCAACTCAGAACATGAAAGTTCCTTATGCAAACAGTAACTCTTAAAAAGGGATTGTTTTGTTTCAGGGAACCAGGGGCAGGTTTGGGTGGGTTCCGTATCAAAGGGGTACCACTTGCTACTTACTTTTGGAATGATCATAAAAATATGTGCAGCTCCATCTGGTGGTGGGTCATTCACCATTTCTTCACATTCAGGAATTGGGGAAGGTTCTGTAGAAGACAGGATAATATATTTCACAAAATAGACTCACAAATAAATTCACAAATGACTTTTCAGTTTAAAATGTCTTTCAGTATAATTTAAAGACATAGATCAGGAGATCCAGGGGTAGAAGGAAGAGGAGGTAGGTGTCATGACTAAAAACACCCAGTCCACACTGTAAAGTGGTCATGTTGGTGTCATGACAAAAAGTACCCAGTCCACACTGTAAAGTGGTCATGTTGGTGTCATGACAAAAAGTACCCACTGTAAAGTGGTCATGTAGGTGTCATGACAAAAAGTACCCAGTCCACACTGTAAAGTGGTCATGTTGGTGTCATGACAAAAAGCACCCAGTCCACACTGTAAAGTGGTCATGTTGGTGTCATGACAAAAAGTACCCAGTCCACACTGTAAAGTGGTCATGTTGGTGTCATGACAAAAAGTACCCAGTCCACACTGTAAAGTGGTCATGTTGGTGTCATGACAAAAAGTACCCACTGTAAAGTGGTCATGTTGGTGTCATGACAAAAAGAACCCAGTCCACACTGTAAAGTGGTCATGTAGGTGTCATGACAAAAAGCACCCAGTCCACACTGTAAAGTGGTCATGTTGGTGTCATGACAAAAAGTACCCAGTCCACACTGTAAAGTGGTCATGTAGGTGTCATGACAAAAAGCACCCAGTCCACACTGTAAAGTGGTCATGTTGGTGTCATGACAAAAAGTACCCAGTCCACACTGTAAAGTGGTCATGTTGGTGTCATGACAAAAAGTACCCAGTCCACACTGTAAAGTGGTCATGTTGGTGTCATGACAAAAAGTACCCAGTCCACACTGTAAAGTGGTCATGTTGGTGTCATGACAAAAAGTACCCAGTCCACACTGTAAAGTGGTCATGTTGGTGTCATGACAAAAAGTACCCAGTCCACACTGTAAAGTGGTCATGTTGGTGTCATGACAAAAAGCACCCAGTCCACACTGTAAAGTGGTCATGTAGGTGTCATGACAAAAAGAACCCAGTCCACACTGTAAAGTGGTCATGTTGGTGTCATGACAAAAAGTACCCAGTCCACACTGTAAAGTGGTCATGTTGGTGTCATGACAAAAAGCACCCAGTCCACACTGTAAAGTGGTCATGTAGGTGTCATGACAAAAAGCACCCAGTCCACACTGTAAAGTGGTCATGTTGGTGTCATGACAAAAAGTACCCAGTCCACACTGTAAAGTGGTCATGTTGGTGTCATGACAAAAAGTACCCAGTCCACACTGTAAAGTGGTCATGTTAGTGTCATGACAAAAAGCACCCAGTCCACACTGTAAAGTGGTCATGTAGGTGTCATGACAAAAAGAACCCAGTCCACACTGTAAAGTGGTCATGTAGGTGTCATGACAAAAAGTACCCAGTCCACACTGTAAAGTGGTCATGTAGGTGTCATGACAAAAAGAACCCAGTCCACACTGTAAAGTGGTCATATTGGTGTCATGACAAAAAGTACCCAGTCCACACTGTAAAGTGGTCATGTAGGTGTCATGACAAAAAGAACCCAGTCCACACTGTAAAGTGGTCATGTAGGTGTCATGACAAAAAGAACCCAGTCCACACTGTAAAGTGGTCATGTAGGTGTCATGACAAAAAGTACCCAGTCCACACTGTAAAGTGGTCATGTAGGTGTCATGACAAAAAGAACCCAGTCCACACTGTAAAGTGGTCATGTAGGTGTCATGACAAAAAGAACCCAGTCCACACTGTAAAGTGGTCATGTAGGTGTCATGACAAAAAGAACCCAGTCCACACTGTAAAGTGGTCATGTAGGTGTCATGACAAAAAGAACCCAGTCCACACTGTAAAGTGGTCATGTAGGTGTCATGACAAAAAGAACCCAGTCCACACTGTAAAGTGGTCATGTAGGTGTCATGACAAAAAGTACCCAGTCCACACTGTAAAGTGGTCATGTTGGTGTCATGACAAAAAGTACCCAGTCCACACTGTAAAGTGGTCATGTAGGTGTCATGACAAAAAGAACCCAGTCCACACTGTAAAGTGGTCATGTTGGTGTCATGACAAAAAGAACCCAGTCCACACTGTAAATGTGGTTGGTGTTAAGAAGGACACCCAGCTGTAGAAACCAAGCCAGAACCAGTTCTGTATGAGCAAGACACGGTCACCTGATCTGACTTGTCTCACAATGGGACAACTCGTCTAACCCATGCTAGTGTGGAAAATTGGACGTTAAATGATGATGATGATGATGATGAAAGTATGGCCCCTACCTTCAGCAACTGTTTTCATCTTCACTTTTGGAATACTTCTGAGAAATCCTAGAAAAACAACAACAATGGCAGTGATTAAATCACTGAAACAGGAATTAGATATTTACAGTAAATACTTGAATATAAGGTGAGTATTTACAGTACATACTTGAATATAAGGTGAGTATTTACAGTACATACTTGAATATAAGGTGAGTATTTACAGTACATACTTGAATATAAGGTGAGTATTTACAGTACATACTTGAATATAAGGTGAGTATTTACAGTACATACTTGAATATAAGGTGAGTATTTACAGTACATACTTGAATATAAGGTGAGTATTTACAGTACATACTTGAATATAAGGTGAGTATTTACAGTACATACTTGAATATAAGGTGAGTATTTACAGTACATACTTGAATATAAGGTGAGTATTTACAGTACATACTTGAATATAAGGTGAGTATTTACAGTACATACTTGAATATAAGGTGAGTATTTACAGTACATACTTGAATATAAGGTGAGTATTTACAGTACATACTTGAATATAAGGTGAGTATTTACAGTACATACTTGAATATAAGGTGAGTATTTACAGTACATACTTGAATATAAGGTGAGTATTTACAGTACATACTTGAATATAAGGTGAGTATTTACAGTACATACTTGAATATAAGGTGAGTATTTACAGTACATACTTGAATATAAGGTGAGTATTTACAGTACATACTTGAATATAAGGTGAGTATTTACAGTACATACTTGAATATAAGGTGAGTATTTACAGTACATACTTGAATATAAGGTGAGTATTTACAGTACATACTTGAATATAAGGTGAGTATTTACAGTAAATATTTTATAGTATAAAGTCAGTTATATATACCTTCTGATATAAACATGCGTGGCTCACTAACGAGGATACGGGTAGACTGCAACAGAAAGGTAGAAGATGAAGTATAGTAAACTACAGGTAAAGTCATAGTTATTACCTTATGACAAATGGCACATTTCTGGCATTTTAAACTGTCTCTCTTTTAGTCAAAACACAACTGATTTCTTCCAGAGACAATGATAATCAGAGACATAACTAGGGGTAATAGCCCCTATGACAAGCAGTGAAATTGTACCCCTGCCCAGAGACACAACTAGGGGTAATAGCCCCTATGACAAGCAGTGAAATTGTACCCCTGCCCAGAGACATAACTAGGGGTAATAGCCCCTATGACAAGCAGTGAAATTGTGCCCCTACCCAGCACTGTATGTTTACCTATGGAGGTCTAATAATTTATATAAATGGTTTAATGATCCAGCCACCATAGTGTTCTCACCCATGACAGAGACAGATCATACATCTGATGGGTGTAATGGGAGTGATGATGATGATGGTGATGCTAGTGGACATGGTAATAGCAAAGTTACTTATCAAGGTGAAGATGGTGATGATGATGATGACTTTAACAGTCTTACCTTCACAGACATCAGATCCCTAGCAACGGAGACATCCCAATATGTTCCTATAGCAACCTCTGCTAAACATGGCTGGGAATCTTCTTCCTGTCAATTGAAGGTCACAATGTATATAGATGTGTGTGTGTGTGTAGAGAGAGAGAGAGAGAGTGAGTGAGTGAGAGAGAGAGAAGCAAGTATTACACCAAGAAAAAATAAAAATTTGCTTTAACATATGTTTCTGTGTCTATTATAATTATCTACATATGCTGATATATATATTGTTTAATCATATACAATACTTAATTATTTATTACACTTCATCAGAAAGCCTATAGTAGTGGAAGTCAACTATTCACTATGCGGTAGAATTCAGCAAATGAAATATATATACATTATATATATATATATATTTCCCATTTTGACGCTATAGTCACTTATATATTATGGAATACTGTTGGCTTCTTGCTACAATAATTTCTATACTTTTCATTTATATATATATATATATATATATATATATATATATATATATATATACATATATAAATACCCTGTAGGGTTGACATAAGATTTGATACTTACCTCAGAGGTTCCCTGAAGGGCTCTACAAACCATTCCACTGATGTTTAACATTGCTTGTATACTGGACAACACATGAAATGGAAAAACAATGCTTTGTCATATATTGTACGTATGTTTTATTTGGTGGAGTTAGGTGTCTCAGTGGTTAGAGTGTTGGGCTTAGCCATGATAGGATTCAACAAGAGAAACTTCTGTTTTACAGCTTCCCTTCTTTCTTCTCTTATTTTTCCTTTTCTTATCCATAATCTGCGGTAACTGTAATTCAAACTGCCAGCCTTGTCACACACTGTGTCACATTGAATCTCCCTGAGAACCAGACTGTAACTGTAATTCAAACTGCCAGTCTTGTCACACACTGTGTCACATTGAATCTCCCTGAGAACCAGACTGTAACTGTAATTCAAACTGCCAGTCTTGTCACACACTGTGTCACATTGAATCTCCCTGAGAACCAGACTGTAACTGTAATTCAAACTGCCAGTCTTGTCACACACTGTGTCACATTGAATCTCCCTGAGAACCAGACTGTAACTGTAATTCAAACTGCCAGCCTTGTCACACACTGTGCAACACTGAATCTCCCTGAGAACTACAGTAAACTGTACACATGTCTGTGGAATGCTCAGACACTTTCATTATAATATAAGATGTACTGTACAATGTAGGACTAGCCTAGGGTGTTATATAACCTGGTACAGAATGTGAGAGAGAGAGAGAGAGAGAGAGAGAGATGTGAGAGAGAGAGAGGTGTGAGAGAGAGAGAGATGTGAGAGAGAGAGAGAGGTGTGAGAGAGAGAGAGAGAGAGGGGTGTGAGAGAGAGAGACGGATGGAGAGATATAGATATGTGAGGGAGAGAGAAAGAGAGACAAACAGAAAATGATAGAGATAGAGAGGCGTGAGAGAGTGAGAGAGATGAGAGAGAGAGAGGTGAGAGAGAGAGATGAGAGAGAGAGAGAGAGGTGAGAGAGAGAGAGAGAGAGGTGTGAGAGAGAGAGAGAGATGAGAGAGAGAGAGAGAGGTGTGAGAGAGAGAGAGAGATGAGAGAGAGAGAGGTGTGAGAGAGAGAGAGGTGTGAGAGAGAAGAGAGGTGAGAGAGAGAGAGAGAGAGAGAGAGAGAGAGAGAGAGAGGTGTGAGAGAGAGAGAGGTGTGAGAGAGAGAGAGGTGTGAGAGAGAGAGAGGTGTGAGAGAGAGAGAGAGGTAATCTGTTATTGATGTTTAGTAAATTATTTCATTTTTCATTAAATATAGGAAAATATATTCGTTCACCCCCCCCCCTCTCCTCTCTATCAATCAGACCGCTTTCTCTCCCTCACATATCTCCTCTCTTTCTCTCTCCCTCTCTCTCACACACATACTTCTCTATCAATTACTCATTCTGTCTCTCTATCTCTCCCTCACATATTCCTCTCTCTCTCTCTCTCTCTCTCTCTCTCTCTCTCTATATATATATATATATATATATATATATCCCTTTTATATTCCCCTCTCTATTTATCTAGCTCACTCTCTATCTCTCTCTCTATATATATATACCTCATATATTCCCCTCTCTATCTATCTCACACTCTCTATCCCCCTCCCTCTCAGTTCAATGGCCTCGCCACTTGCCAGTATAAATAACTCTGGCATACACACAAAATGATTGTTAAACAAAGATGACAATGTCACATGACCAGTCACATGATCAGTCTTTTGTAAAACTGGTAATAATAGAAAATATAATGATTCTAGCATTTATTGACCACAACACCAGATTATAATATGGTATTCATTACATTAAGGATGGACAGACAGTGTGTGTGTGTGTATATATGTATATATATATTACATGCCAACACAAGAGCAAGAATGAGGAGTTCATTCTACTGACATGGCTTTAAAAAAGAGGCTGTTTGCATAAGTGCAAATGAATCGAATATTATTAATATTTGAAAAACTCAGATTACATTTATATTGTACTTAGGCAAGGCGGGTCTTCTGTATATATATATATATACAGAAGACCCGCCTTGCCTAAGTATAAAAGCAAAACCTACAGTCAGTAGGCACCTCTTAACCAAAATACACCCCCGTCCCACTAACCCTACCCCCACCGCCATCTACACCACACCCTTCTCTATAAAGTTATGTTGGTACCACAACATCCAGTCCAAACTAATGAGGTCGTGTAGGTGTCGCGACAAAAAAAACACAGTCCACACTGTAATGTGGCCGTGTAGGTAACACGGTAAAAAGTTCCCACTCCACACTGTAAACGTGGTTGGTGTTAGGAAGGGCATCCAGCTGTAGAAAACCTGCCAGATAGTCCTATGCGAGCGAGACACGGTCACCCGACTAAGCTTGCCTCAAGTGGGACAACTCCCGTCTAACCCATGCTAGCGTGGAAGATAGACGTTAAACGATGATGATGATGTGTGTGTGTGTATATACATACATATATATATATATATAAAACATATATATGTATATATATGTGTGTGTGTGTGTATATATATATATACGTGTATATATATGCGTGTGTGCGTATATATATATACGTGTATATATATATATATATGTGTGTGTGTATATATATACATATATATATATATATATAAAACATAAATATGTATATATGTGTGTGTGTGTGTATATATATATATATACATATATATATATATATATATATATATATATATAAAACATATATGTGTGTGTATATATACATATATATAAATATATGTATATAAAACATATATATGTATATAAAACATATATATGTATATGTGTGTGTGTATATATACATATATATATATATATATATATATATATAGTAAGCAATATATGTAACATACATAATACAGTAAACATTATAGATATAGGAGTAACAGTAATATATGTGGGGATAGACAGACAATATATTAGAGTAAACACCACTACCAGTACTACTACTCATAATAGTTGTTTCTATTTTTGGCACAAGGCCAGCAATTTGAAGGGAAGGGGGAAATTGATTAAATCTACTCTAATGTATTACTGGTACTTTATTTGTTTTACCTTGTAAGGATGAAAGGCAAAGTTGACCTCAGCAGGATTTGAACTCAGAACAGAGAGTGTTGTAACTAAATGCTGCAAAACATTTTGTCTGATGCTCTACTGATGCTGGTAATTCACGGCCCCTTCCCTGTTTTTCACAGACACAAGGCCAGAAATTCGGGCAGTGGCGGGGAAAGTTGATTGAATCAACGCCAATACATAACTGGTACAGAGATAATGATGTGATTTGAGGTAGATTTAGCTGCCATGGAACGTGGCTTAGTGGTTAGAGAATTGGATTTGCCATCGTGAGGTTGAAAGTTTGATTCCTCAAGCAGGCGCTGTATTATGTCCTTGAGCAAGACATTTTATTTCATGTTGCTCTTTCTGCCAGGAAATGCAACCGGTAGATAGTATCAGCTATGGAAAGACCAATGGAAATATTGTTTCCTTGTCCAATTTAACGAGGTCCACCCCACTCAACAACCTTATAAGGTCTGGGATCATCTCAATTGACTTCCTTTCCTTCCATTTCTAGAGAGATTGAGTGACTAGACAGAGACTGTCTCGTGGGTGAATATATAACTTACCTGGTGTCATTGTTAGCAATATCCATAGTGATTTCTTGACCAGTCACATGTAACATACAGTGAGGAATTAGAGTCTTTATTAAAATTATGGTCACATTCTGGACACAAACTCCTACATACTGGAATATATGAGACAAAGACAGATTTTAGATTTATTTCATACATCATATCAAAACAAATTAATGATTGCTAATTTAAACACAGGGACAGCAAATTTGGAAGAAGGGCAAAGTTGATTAACCCTTTAGTATTTTAACCGGCTATATAGTGCCAAAATTCCCTCACCTCTTTCTGTTCAAAGTGGCTGTAACTGGCCACTCATACTGATGTTAAGGTATTGTTCTCAAAATATATAATATCAAAATTTCATAGATTTGATATTATGTGAAACATTATGTGAGGTAAAGCCTTTACTGTGACAATACAATAGTATATATAGAGTAATGTAAATGTTATGTGAGATATTATGTGAGATAAAGCCTTTACCACAAAAATACAATAGTATATATAGAGTAATGTAAATGTTATGTGAGATATTATGTGAGATAAAGCCTTTACCACAAAAATACAATAGTATATATAGAGTAATGTAAATGTTATGTGAGATATTATGTGAGGTAAAGCCTTTACTGTGAAAATACAATAGTATATATAGAGTAATGTAAATGGTATGGGTTAAATCAACCCCAGTGCATTACTGGTATTTTATTTTATTGATAGGGCTTGGAAGAGGACAGGGGGACCAAGGGTGAGGGAGGAGGAACTCACTTGACATATGCTGAGGAAATGAGCCAATTTCGCATCATTGAACTTTGAAAATGATGAAGCTGAAGCTCGCTGCTGTTGTTGTTGGGGATGTTGTGGCACGGTGCCTCTGCCACTGGCAGCAGTGGGACTGGTGGTGCCATCTGTTATGTCAACTTGGATACGGATATCGGTGGCACAGATAACCAGAGGTTTCCTGGATAAAAGAAGAAATATAGAAACATGAGGGAGTGAGGAGTAATAATTGGTGGTGGCGGTGGGTGGTGGAGGTGGTGGAGGGTTGATGTGGGGGGTGCAGACTTGCCTCCTCACGTGGACGACCTGTTTAACCCATGCAAGCATGGAAAAATGGACACTAAACGATGATGATTATATATATATAATCCCGCCAAGGTCAACTTTGCTTCTCATCTTTACGGGGTCGATAAAATAAAGTACCAGTAATGTACTGGGTAATTGCTGGCCTTGTGCCAAAAGTAGAAACAATTATATATATATATATATATATATATCCTGGGTTCAATCAGAGATAACCACAGTAAGTAAGGTACTCAATACATAGCAGAGGGAAAGGGCTTCTTTGATGATTTCCTTCAAATGAAACAGCTCTAGTCCTGTAGAAGCCATTTCTATATCATATATACATACATATATATATATATATATCAGCAGAGTCTTAAAGAAATTGTACTGAAGAGGTAATATTAGGAAAGCAATATATTTCCCTGATAATCAACTAACATTATAAAGACATCAATATTTGATCAGTGGGGGTCAATGTATATCTTGTTTAGCGACTAAAGTTAGTTGCCAAGTAGGAATAGATTGGTCTCCCTTGAAGTACAAACTTAACATCTCAGAAGAGTACACACATACACATAGATACAATAACACATACACACATAGATACAATAACACATACACACAGATACAATAACACATACACACAGATACAATAACACACACACAGATACACTAACACACACACAGATACACTAACACATACACATAGATACAATAACACATACACACAGATACAATAACACATACACACAGATACAATAACACATACACACAGATACAATAACACATACACACAGATACAATAACACACACACAGATACACTAACACATACACATAGATACAATAACACATACACACACAGATACAATAACACATACGCACAGATACAATAACACATACACACATACAATAACACATACACACACAGATACACTAACACATACACATAGATACAATAACACATACACACAGATACAATAACACATACACACACAGATACAATAACACATACACACAGATACAATAACACATACACACACAGATACACTAACACATACACATAGATACAATAACACATACACACAGATACAATAACACATACACACACAGATACAATAACACATACACACACAGATACAATAACACATACACAGATACACTAACACATACACATAGATACAATAACACATACACACACAGATACAATAACACATACACACAGATACAATAACACACACACAGATACACTAACACATACACATAGATACAATAACACATACACACACAGATACAATAACACATACACACAGATACAATAACACATACACACAGATACAATAACACACACACAGATACACTAACACATACACATAGATACAATAACACACACACACAGATACACTAACACATACACACAGATACAATAACACATACACACACAGATACAATAACACACACACAGATACACTAACACATACACACAGATACAATAACACATACACACACACATACAATAACACATACACACACAGATACAATAACACACACACACACAGATACACTAACACATACACATAGATACAATAACACATACACACACAGATACAATAACACATACACACAGATACAATAACACATACACACAGATACAATAACACATACACACAGATACAATAACACATACACACAGATACAATAACACATACACACACACATACAATAACACATACACACACAGATACAATAACACATACACACACAGATACAATAACACATACACACAGATACAATAACACATACACACACAGATACAATAACACATACACACAGATACAATAACACATACACACACAGATACAATAACACATACACACAGATACAATAACACATACACACAGATACAATAACACATACACACACAGATACAATAACACATACACACACAGATACAATAACACACACACACACAGATACAATAACACACACACACAGATACAATAACACACACACATATATATATATACACACACACACACACATATATATATATATACACACACATATATACATACACATACACACATGCACACACACACACATATACACACACACACATATATATATATATATATACACATACACACATCAGAAACACACACATACATAGACACAAAGACACACAGATATAGGTGATGCATGAGAGAGCAGTAGTGTGTGTACACACGTGTGTAGATGTAAGAGAAAGAGGGGTAGTATGTGTGTGTGTGTGTGTGTATAGATGTAAGAGGAAGAGAGGTAGTATGTGTATGGGGGGGGGGGGGGGAATTAAGGTCATAACTTAATGATTAACAGAATAAGATATAATTAAAATGTAACAAAATGTAGGTCAAATCTATTATGAAACGAGGTCAAGTTAGATGGAATAAGGACAGGGGTTTTATAACAATATTATACTATGATCCCGCCGAGGTTAACTTTGCCTTTCATCCTTACGGGGTCGACAAAATACCAGTAATACACTGGGGTAATTGCTGGCCTTGTGCCAAAAGTAGAAACAATTATATCAAGGCAGAGTCGGTAGAGTTTTCGGACAAAATGTTTTATGGCACAGAGTTACGTCCCTTTACATTCTGAGTTCAAATCCCGCTGAGGTTAGCTTTGCCTTTCATCCTTACAGGGTTGATAAAATAAAGTACCAGTAATGCACTGAGGTAATTGCTGGCCTTGTGCCAAAAGTAGAAACAATTATTTTATGTTGTTGTGTATTAAAATTAATATCTGGGGTCAATTTAATCGACTTTCCCTCTCCCCAAAAATTGCTGACCTTGTCCCTATAATAGAAACCCTTATTTTTATTTGGAATACAGCATGGCCAAGAGGTTGTCTGCTTTGCAACCGGTTGGTTGTGGGTTCAATCCCGGTGTCTGGAATATTGTCTAAAGTGTGTGCCAAGCCCGGTATGGAGGGGGGGGGGGGGCTGGGTCATCAGGCCGGTACTTATACAGATTTCCATTTCTTGAAGCGACTGAGTGTACACGACTCCTCACTTGAGTGTACAAGACTCCTCACTTGAGTGTACAAGACTCCCCACTTGAGTGTACACGACTCCTCACTTGAGTGTACACGGCTCCTCACTTGAGTGTACAAGACTCCCCACTTGAGTGTACAAGACTCCCCACTTGAGTGTACAAGACTCCTCACTTGAGTGTACACGGCTCCTCACTTGAGTGTACAAGACTCCTCACTTGAGTGTACAAGACTCCCCACTTGAGTGTACAAGACTCCTCACTTGAGTGTACAAGACTCCTCACTTGAGTGTACAAGACTCCTCACTTGAGTGTACAAGACTCCTCACTTGAGTGTACAAGACTCCTCACTTGAGTGTACAAGACTCCTCACTTGAGTGTACAAGACTCCCCACTTGAGTGTACACGGCTCCTCACTTGAGTGTACAAGACTCCTCACTTGAGTGTACAAGACTCCTCACTTGAGTGTACACGACTCCTCACTTGAGTGTACAAGACTCCTCACTTGAGTGTACAAGACTCCTCACTTGAGTGTACAAGACTCCTCACTTGAGTGTACAAGACTCCCCACTTGAGTGTACACGGCTCCTCACTTGAGTGTACAAGACTCCTCACTTGAGTGTACAAGACTCCTCACTTGAGTGTACACGACTCCTCACTTGAGTGTACACGACTCCTCACTTGAGTGTACAAGACTCCCCACTTGAGTGTACAAGACTCCTCACTTGAGTGTACACGGCTCCTCACTTGAGTGTACAAGACTCCTCACTTGAGTGTACAAGACTCCCCACTTGAGTGTACAAGACTCCTCACTTGAGTGTACAAGACTCCTCACTTGAGTGTACAAGACTCCTCACTTGAGTGTACAAGACTCCTCACTTGAGTGTACAAGACTCCTCACTTGAGTGTACAAGACTCCTCACTTGAGTGTACAAGACTCCCCACTTGAGTGTACACGGCTCCTCACTTGAGTGTACAAGACTCCTCACTTGAGTGTACAAGACTCCTCACTTGAGTGTACACGACTCCTCACTTGAGTGTACAAGACTCCTCACTTGAGTGTACAAGACTCCTCACTTGAGTGTACAAGACTCCTCACTTGAGTGTACAAGACTCCTCATTTGAGTGTACACAACTCCTCACTTAAGTGTACAAGACTCCTCACTTGAGTGTACAAGACTCCTCACTTGAGTGTACAAGACTTCAGTCCCACCCCTTGGGACAGGGTTAAACTAGTTCTAAGATACATCTTACCTGATTGTACGTGGACTGAGAATACAACTGGTGAAACCAATGTTTTCAATTTCCTAAAAGACAGAAAGAAAAGAAGACGAAGGTGAAATATTAAAACCAAACTTTACCGGAGAAGGTTTAACCCTTTCGTTACCAGATTTCTGTGGTTTTGTAATAATTTTTAAAATAACCAAGAATTTGAAGGAATTCAGTGAAAACCTTCCATCATAATTTTATATAAGAATCTTTGTTAAATTTTAAATGTTGTTGATGGTGATGGTGGTGGTGGTGAGGAGGAGAGGAGAAGAGAAGCAAGCCTACCACACGAAGTCCTTGTTTCGGTAACTTGAGGTAAACCTTGCCGAAACTGAAAATACTTGTCCATCCGACCTTCACCTCAGCCTGGAAACGTCTGCGGAGTTTCCGTTTCATGAGCCACACCAGAAACCTGCAACAGACAAAACAGTCATTGGAAGGAAATCTTTAAAACACAAACAACTTCACGTCTGGCTTTTACAGTCACGGAATAATGTTAAAACTGCTCCTAATTCTAGGAATAAAGTATATATATATATATATATATATATGTATGTGGATATATGTGTGGGTATGTATGAGAGAGAATAAGTGTGTGTGTCTGTGATAGAGAGATGATGTGTGTGTAAGAGAGAGAGAAAGATGATTGTGAGAGAGAGAGAGAGAGACGATGTGTGTGTGAGAGAGAGATGGTGTGTGTGTGAGAGAGACGATGTGTGAGAGAGAAAGATGGTGTGTGAGAGAGAGAGAGACAATGTGTGTGAGAGAGAGAGACAATGTGTGAGAAAAAGACAATAAGTGTGTGTGTGTGTGTGTGTGTGTGTGTGTGTGTGTGTGTGATAGAGAGTTGGGAAGAGAGTGTGCTGAAATAAAAAGGGGGAAATCGATAATTTTTCTTATCGATAATTTTCTTTTAAAACCCAAATGAGTTGTTTAGTTTTAAAAGCCAGAATTAGTTGTTTAGTTTACATATTGACACCCTAACCCATCCTATTTATTTTATAACATATGGGATTTCTAGCAATGTACTTTTTTTTGTCATATGTAATGTCTTTTAATGTCTAAACAAAATTAATTATCGCAGGAATGTTACTACTTAAAATAAAATGTCGGCAAACATTTAATAAGCTGGGGAGGGAGGAAGATCGAGACTCGACAGTACAGGACAGGACAGGAGGGGAGAGGGTGAGAGTGTTAAACCCTATTATGAGTGACAATGATAACCCACACACTTAACGCCTAAAATAGCTGCTGCGAACTTAAGAGAATCACAGGCATGTGTTTGAGTGTGTCTGTGTTTGTTTAGACGATAGCTGGCGGAAAAGATCTACTATATTAAGGGAAATAACTCGAGTGGCTCCAGTTAAATATCATTTACTTCCCTTGGCACGGTCAAATACTTCCTTGAACAGAAGATAACGCCAACTCCAGCTGGCGACCTACCGTAACACCAACACTACTACCCCACGTCCTACCGTGACACCACTACCACCACAACTACAACCCATACCACTACCACCACTACTAGCACCCCTTCCACTAGCACCAGTCACCACTATTACGACTACCACCACCACTACAACCGCTACAACCACCACCAATCACCACTAGCACCCTTACCACAACCACCACCCTACCACCGCCCCTACCACAACCACCAGTTACCATTTCTACTAGAAAACACCTTTAAATAGAAACTGTTGATTTGATGTTTAAAGAGATGAAAAGAGGAAGATTTACTGATTAAACTAACTGGGGGGAGGGGGGAGGGAGAATTACGGAATTATAGAATATATATATATAGAGAGAGAGAGAGGGAGGGAGAATTACGGAATTATAGAATATATATATATATAGAGAGAGAGAGAGGAGGGGATTACGGAATTACAGAATATATATATATATATATATTATAATTCCGTAATTCTCCCCCTTCCTCTCTCTCTCTATCTATATATATATTCTATAATTCCGTAATTCTCCCTCCCTCCCTCTCTCTATCTATCTATATATATATATATAGGGAGAGAGAAAGGTAGGGGGAATTACGGAATTATATATATATATATATATATAATGTAGGAGGTGAGTTTTATTGTATAACAATAAAGAAATGCTTTATTAAAATATATTTTAGTCTTCAAATTTATTATTATTACTATATATATATATATATATAATATATATATATATATAGAGAGAGAGAGAGGTAAATTATAAAGAGAGGAGGGGGAATTACATAATAGATATATAAAGAGAAGAAGAGAGAGGAAATAGAAAGAGACAGAGAGAGAGCGAGTAAAGGTATAGGGAGAGGCGGAAGACAGGGAATTACGGAATATGTAGAGGGGCAGAGATAGAGAGAGTAAATGTATAGAGAGACGAGAGGGGGACAAGGTATTATAGAATATATAGAGGGAGAGATAGAGAGAGTAAAGATATAGAGAGAAGAGAGGGGGACAAGGTATTATAGAATATATAGAGGGAGAGATAGAGAGAGTAAAGATATAGAGAGAAGAGAGGGGGACAAGGTATTATAGAATATATAGAGGGAGAGATAGAGAGAGTAAAGATATAGAGAGAAGAGAGGGGGACAAGGTATTATAGAATATATAGAGGGAGAGATAGAGAGAGTAAATGTATAGAGAGAAGAGAGGGGGACAAGGTATTATAGAATATATAGAGGGAGATATAGAGAGAGTAAATGTATAGAGAGAAGAGAGGGGGACAAGGTATTATAGAATATATAGAGGGAGGGGGAGCTAAGACTACGGAATTGGCACTCGAAGAAAGGGGGGGGGGCAATAAATAGAGGAAGAGAAGGAGAGGGAAAACTACAGCAGAGGGAGGGGGGAATAAGGAAAAGGGAGAAAGAAATATATTAAAAATAGCAGCTTATTCTCCCTCAACTTACACCCACACTTTAATATACATGACCTACAGAAGAAAGTGTGTGTGAAAATGAGAGTTTGTGTGAGTGTGTGTGTATGCGTGTGAGAGAATGAGTGTAAGTGAGTGTGCGCGTGTGAAAATGAGAGTTTGTGTGTGTGTGTGTGTGTATGCGTGTGAGAGAGTGAGTGTAAGTGAGTGTGCGTGTGTGAAAATGAAAGTTTGTGTGAGTGTGTGTGTGTATGCGTGTGAGAGAGTGAGTGTAAGTGAGTGTGCGTGTGTGAAAATGAGAGTTTGTGTGTGTGTGATTAAGTGGAAGAAAGTATGTGCATGTGTGTGCGTGAAAGAGAGAGATAGATAGAAGAAGAGGGAGAAGGTGAAACTACGGAAGAGAGAGAGAGAGTGTGTGTGTGT
>OZ024761.1:21895160-21912660 GCA_964016885.1 Eledone cirrhosa
TGGGAGGGGGTGTATATGTGTGTGTATGTGTGGATGTGTGTATATATATATATGGGGGTGGGTATATACATGTGTGTGTGTTTGTGTGAGGATGCATGTGTCTATGTGTGTCTGTATATGCATGTAAGGGAGTTCTTTAACTCTCATACGAGAGCTATTCGTTCTATGACCATACTTCATAATCTTTTCACATAAGGCAACCCCCTCCCCTTAACAGGCTAGAACCACTCGCACCTGTCCGTTCTGTAATACAAAACCGTTTAAAATTGTTTACATGCATTCATAAACCTTCCATTAGAATTTTATTTAGGAACCTTTGGTAAATTATGTTCCAAATGCAAACTTAATATCGAGCAAGTTATATTGATAAATATTTCCAAATCTGTTATTTTCAAATTTCAAATGTATAGTGGCATAAACAGTGTCTTTCATTAGAAATATGGTAATGAAAGGGTTAATGGCATAGACAGTGTCTTTCATTAGAAATATGGTAATGAAAGGGTTAATGGCATAAACAGTGTCTTTCATTAGAAATATGGTAATGAAAGGGTTAATGGCATAAACAGTGTCTTTCATTAGAAATATGGTAATGAAAGGGTTAATGGCATAAACAGTGTCTTTCATTAGAAATATGGTAATGAAAGGGTTAATGGCATAAACAGTGTCTTTCATTAGAAATATGGTAATGAAAGGGTTAATGGCATAGACAGTGTCTTTCATTAGAAATATGGTAATGAAAGGGTTAATGGCATAAACAGTGTCTTTCATTAGAAATATGGTAATGAAAGGGTTAATGGCATAAACAGTGTCTTTCATTAGAAATATGGTAATGAAAGGGTTAATGGCATAGACAGTGTCTTTCATTAGAAATATGGTAATGAAAGGGTTAATGGCATAAACAGTGTCTTTCATTAGAAATATGGTAATGAAAGGGTTAATGACATAAACAGTGTCTTTCATTAGAAATATGGTAATGAAAGGGTTAATGGCATAAACAGTGTCTTTCATTAGAAATATGGTAATGAAAGGGTTAATGACATAAACAGTGTCTTTCATTAGAAATATGGTAATGAAAGGGTTAATGGCATAAACAGTGTCTTTCATTAGAAATATGGTAATGAAAGGGTTAATGGCATAAACAGTGTCTTTCATTAGAAATATGGTAATGAAAGGGTTAATGGCATAAACAGTGTCTTTCATTAGAAATATGGTAATGAAAGGGTTAATGGCATAAACAGTGTCTTTCATTAGAAATATGGTAATGAAAGGGTTAATGGCATAAACAGTGTCTTTCATTAGAAATATGGTAATGAAAGGGTTAATGGCATAAACAGTGTCTTTCATTAGAAATATGGTAATGAAAGGGTTAATGGCATAAACAGTGTCTTTCATTAGAAATATGGTAATGAAAGGGTTAATGGCATAAACAGTGTCTTTCATTAGAAATATGGTAATGAAAGGGTTAATGGCATAAACAGTGTCTTTCATTAGAAATATGGTAATGAAAGGGTTAATGGCATAAACAGTGTCTTTCATTAGAAATATGGTAATGAAAGGGTTAATGGCATAAACAGTGTCTTTCATTAGAAATATGGTAATGAAAGGGTTAATGGCATAAACAGTGTCTTTCATTAGAAATATGGTAATGAAAGGGTTAATGGCATAAACAGTGTCTTTCATTAGAAATATGGTAATGAAAGGGTTAATGGCATAAACAGTGTCTTTCATTAGAAATATGGTAATGAAAGGGTTAATGGCATAAACAGTGTTTTTCATTAGAAATATGGTAATGAAAGGGTTAATGGCATAAACAGTGTCTTTCATTAGAAATATGGTAATGAAAGGGTTAATGACATAAACAGTGTCTTTCATTAGAAATATGGTAATGAAAGGGTTAATGGCATAAACAGTGTCTTTCATTAGAAATATGGTAATGAAAGGGTTAATGGCATAAACAGTGTCTTTCATTAGAAATATGGTAATGAAAGGGTTAATGACATAAACAGTGTCTTTCATTAGAAATATGGTAATGAAAGCGTTAATGACATAGGCAGTGTCTTTCATTAGAAATATGGCAATGAAAGGGTTAATGACATAGACAGTGTCTTTCATTAGAAATATGGTAATGGAAGGGTTAATGGCATAGACAGTGTCTTTCATTAGAAATATGGTAATGAAAGGGTTAATGGCATAAACAGTGTCTTTCATTAGAAATATGGTAATGAAAGGGTTAATGACATAGACAGTGTCTTTCATTAGAAATATGGTAATGGAAGGGTTAATGGCATAGACAGTGTCTTTCATTAGAAATATGGTAATGAAAGGGTTAATGGCATAAACAGTGTCTTTCATTAGAAATATGGTAATGAAAGGGTTAATGACATAAACAGTGTCTTTCATTAGAAATATGGTAATGAAAGGGTTAATGACATAGACAGTGTCTTTCATTAGAAATATGTTAATGAAAGGGTTAATGACAAAGGCAGTGTCTTTCATTAGAAATATGGTAATGAAAGGGTTAATGACATAAACAGTGTCTTTCATTAGAAATATGGTAATGAAAGAGTTAATGATATAGACAGTGTCTTTCATTAGAAATATGGTAATGAAAGCGTTAATGACATAGGCAGTGTCTTTCATTAGAAATATGTTAATGAAAGGGTTAATGACATAGACAGTGTCTTTCATTAGAAATATGTTAATGAAAGGGTTAATGACATAGACAGTGTCTTTCATTAGAAATATGGTAACGAAAGGGTTAATGACATAGACTGTGTCTTTCATTAGAAATATGGTAATGAAAGGGTTAATGACATAGACAGTGTCTTTAATTAGATATATGGTAATGAAAGGGTCAATGACATAGAAAGTGTCTTTCATTTGAAATATGGTAATGAAAGGGTTAATGACATAGACAGTGTCTTTCATTAGAAATATGGTAATGAAAGGGTTAATGACATAGACAGTGTCTTTCATTAGAAATATGGTAATGAAAGGGTTAAGGTCTAGTAATGCGCCCAAAACAACTTGCGGTCCTGTTGACCCTAATGGTAACACCAGTTTGCCTAGTTATGCCATTAATTAATAAAATGTGACCAATCAGGTTTTTTATTGAAATGAGTAGAGAGAAAAACACACAAATCTCTGCAAAGCATTCTTTAAACAAAAGCGAAAAAAAAATTGACACATCACACAATATGACCCTTAGGAAATTGCGTCACCGGAGTAGATGTGACGTCACTGAGGTAGCTGTGACGTCACTGAGGTAGCTGTGACGTCACTGAGGTAGCTGTGACGTCACTGAGGTAGCTGTGACGTCACAGTGGTAGCTCTGACATTATAACTGAATGGCCTTTTCAATACAACCTCCTCCACATACTCTATACGGAAACAGTTCAGTGGATTGGTCATTGTGATGTCCTATAGTGATGGTTGGTGGTGGTGGTAGAGATGGTGTGGGTGGTGGTGGTGGTAGAGATGGTGTGGTGGTGGTGGTAGAGATGGTGTGGGTGGTGGTGGTAGAGATGGTGTGGGTGGTGGTGGTGGTAGAGATGGTGTGGGTGGTGGTGGTGGTAGAGATGGCGTGGGTGGTGGTGGTGATAGAGATGGTGTGGGCAGTGGTGGTGGTAGAGATGGTGTGGGTGGTGGTGGTGGTAGAGATGGTGTGGGTGGTGGTGGTGGTAGAGATGGTGTGGGTGGTGGTGGTAGAGATGGTGTGGGCAATGGTGGTGGTAGAGATGGTGTGGGCAGTGGTGGTGGTGGTGGTGGTGGTAGAGATGGTGTGGGCAGTGGTGGTGGTGGTAGAGATGGTGTGGACAGTGGTGGTGGTGATAGAGATGGTGTGGGCAGTGGTGGTGGTGGTAGAGATGGTGTGGGCAGTGGTGGTGGTGGTAGAGTTGGTGTGGGCAGTGGTGGTGGTGATAGAGATGGTGTGGGGAGTGGTGGTGGTGGTAGAGATGGTGTGGGTGGTGGTGGTGATAGAGATGGTGTGGGCAGTGATGTCGTTGGTGGTGGTTTGGGAGTGGTTGGTAGGGGTATACATATACATATATATATAAATGGGAACAAAGAACTAGTATTGCATCATATACATATTTAATTACATATTACATATGTTTCACTGTCGATCAGCTCAAGAAACAATCGCATCATGTCCGATACTGACTCTGGAATCAGGAGCTCCTCAGATATATATATATATATATATATATATGTAGGAGGTGAGTTTTATTGTAGTACAATAAAGCAATGCAGATATCGGATAAGAAGCACTCTACAATTTGTAGGACTGGAGTATAAATAATAATATATAAGATCAAAAGATGGTTAAAAGAGTTTCATGTATTTTATTATGCGCATTTCAAAAACAAATATCATCATGCAATAACATTTGCGTTTTCGTCAGATAAAATAGGGAGACATGATATGAAGGTTAAAACACACTTGTGAATAGTGCAGTTTTAAATCAACATATGTTGATTTAAAACTGCACTATCCACAAGTGTTTTTTAGCCTTCATATCATGTCTCCCTATTTTATCTGACGAAAACGCAAATGTTATTGCATGATGATATTTGTTTTTGAAATGCGCATAATAAAATACATGAAACTCTTTTAACCATCTTTTGATCTTATATATATATATATATATATATATATATCTTGTATATAAATATATGTTATATATATCTATATATATATGAGCAGGAATCAGCAAGCGCTCACAGGAAACAACAAGCTCCATTAAATGTTCAGCAGGCCCCATAGAAGTAGTTGATAGCTTCTGTTACCTGGGTGACCAGGTAGTATGGACATGTGATTCGTATGGAGGATGATAGCTATATAAAACGATGCTGGTATAGTCGACAGAAACTATGGAAGAGGAAGACTTGGGATGAAGTGATAAAAGCTGACTTTACCCAATTAACCCTTTAGCATTTAAACTGGACATATCCGGTCAAAATTCGCTCACCTCTTTCTGTTCAAACTGGCTGTAACCGGCCACTTATACTGATGTTAAGGTATTATCTCAAAATAATAAATTCGATACTATGTGAGATAATTATGTGAGTTAAAGACTTTACTGTGGAAATATAATAGTAAATATAGAGTCATCATATATACATATACATATATCATCATCATCATCATCATCATTTTAAGTCCGCTTTTCCCTGCTTACAAGGGTGGGACGGGAATTGATTCTGGCTTGATTACAACAGCTGGATGCCCTTCCTAACACCAACCTCATTTACAGTGAGTGCTGGGTGCTTTTTTTTCCGTGGCACCTCCACAACCACTTTACAGTGGAATGATAAGGACCCCAGTCCCTATCATCTCATTTCTACAGCTGAGTAAACTGGAGCAATGTGAAATAAAGTGTCTTGCTCAAGGAAACAACACATCACCCGGTCTGAGAATTGAACTCATAACCTTTCGAATGCAAGCCCAACGCTCTAACCACTAAGCCATGTGCCTCCACGTAAATGGTGAAAGGTTAAACCTCTCAAAGGAGATGACAGAGGATTGAGATCTCTGGTATTTGCTGCACTGCAAAAGAGCTGCATTCCCACGTGCACAGGTTGAAATAATCTACACCCAATCTTCTCTTTACTCCTCCACCATTCCCCCTCTCTTGTCATAATGCCCCACACACTCCTCACTAAATATCCAATGCCCCTCGTCCATGTCAAACCTGCTTACCTGTCCCCTCCTAAACCCTCACTCCTGATACATCTCTTCTGCCCAACCTATAACATACAAGCAGGAAAGCTGGACATGCTCCACATCTCATATATATATATATAGAAGTAGTTCCACAACAGTTTCACCTTATACGGATCTTCAGCTCGGTAATTTGTTCTCGGTATGGTGAACTGTTGTGGAACTACTTCTACCAAACTCATCCCATGGACTAAGTGCTCTACTACTACGGATATAACCCACCAGTGTGCTACTATATATATATATATATATATATATATATATATATATATATATATATATATATATATAGGAGGTGGTTAAAACTAGTTAGACCATTACTCACCAGAGTACTCGATACTTGGGGTAGTAGAGTGGGTTATATGAAAAGATTGGGACCCCGACAGCTGAGCTCCTGCCGTTTCAACAGCTGGATCCGAACTATATATATACATGTAATAATAATAATAACAATATTATTACACTCTGCTTAGTATAACCCTTTCATTACCATATGTTTGTAGTACTATACTATAGTATAGTATAGACTCGTAACACAGTGTGAGTTTAGGAGCATTTGGCTGCTGTTTCTAGCAGTTTAAATGACAGTTACATCGTGTGATATGAGGGGTATTTGGCTGCTATTTCTAGCAGTTTACATGACAGTAATACTGTATGATTTGACTGCTATTTCTACCAGTTTAAATGGCAGTAACATCAGGTGATGTTATTTGGCTCTTATTTCTAGCAAATTTAGTGAACCGCAGAGAAGCCTCCCTCATTCATTCGTCTGTAAATGTTGTCAGGGAAGGAGGGAACAGTCTCCATATGTAATTAGAGTTGTTTAGCCCCGGGTTGGCCCTCAGCAGGCATACCCATGATCAAAGACGTTCCAGATGTGACAATACCGATGTATCCTTTAGCTATTAAATGACTGTGAAGGGAAAGGAAGGAGTCGATCAACAGATCGAACCAAGAAAACAATATGTTCATAGGTCTTTCCATTGCTGATATCACATGTTGGTCACAACAACAACTGGGAGAAAGAAGAGACAGGATTTGAATAAAGGGCGAAATGAACCGGAACAATTCTAAAGCTCTAACGACTCTGACAATTCACCGCCTTTAACAATAACAGACTATAGTTTGTGAGATATTAGAGAAGTTTAAAGAAGCCTCCTTCCTTCACTCGTATCTATAATCAGAGACATAACGAGGGGAAATAGCTCCTATGACAAGCAGTGAAATTATGCCCCTACCCAGCACTGTATGTTTACCTATGGAGGTCTAATAATTTATATAACTGGTTTAATGATCCAGCCACCATAGTGTTCTCACCCATGACAGACACAGATCATACATCTGAAGGAGTTTCTTTATCCACTCTCCTACGAGGTTTATTTGACTTTAATAGAACCTGTTCATAGTCCAAGTGGTGCCCATGGAACGTTCCATGCTTGCTATATCCTAGTTACACCTCTGGTTATAAGTTAGGTTAGGTTTGAAGGTTCGTAGTGGCAGGGTTCATTATAAAGTTGATCATTTGCCTCGAACCAGCCCTCATTACATAGACAGTCATATGATCAAAGATTACATTACACTGTCCAATGTACTTGGATTAGCAGAATCGGTAGAGCGCCCGATAAGATGCTTTGCGACATTTAGTTACAGCCTTTAGTGTTTTTAGTTCAAATCCCACCGAGATCAGCTTTGCCTTTCCAGGGGTCAATAAAATATAGTACCAGTGAAGTACTGGGATTGATACAATCGACTTTCTCCTCTTCCTCGTGCTTAGGTTAGAAATAATTATAACAACGGCTGTTGTTTCTAGCAATCTGAAGAGGCCTGTGAAGAGACTCCTTGTCCTGGATAAAGCTAGCAACAGTTGCTATAGGACCTACAGTTTCAAGGGAGGGGCCGGGCTAAGTCCATTATACTAGAACAATACTATACACTATAGTACAGTTCTATATAGTACTAATATACAGTATAGTACAGTACGATACTATACTGGACTATACTATACTATATTGCACTATACTATACTATATTGCACTATACTATACTATATTGCACTATACTATACTATATTGCACTATACTATACTATATTATACTATACTATACTATATTGCACTATACTATACTATATTGCACTATACTATACTATATTGCACTATACTATATTGCACTATACTATACTATATTGCACTATACTATATTGCACTATACTATACTATACTATATTGCACTATACTATACTATATTGCACTATACTATACTATATTGCACTATACTATACTATATTGCACTATACTATACTATATTATACTATACTATACTATATTGCACTATACTATACTATATTGCACTATACTATACTATATTGCACTATACTATATTGCACTATACTATACTATATTGCACTATACTATACTATATTGCACTATACTATATTGCACTATACTATACTATATTGCACTATACTATACTATATTGCACTATACTATACTATATTGCACTATACTATACTATATTGCACTATACTATACTATATTATACTATACTATACTATATTGCACTATACTATACTATATTATACTATACTATACTATATTGCACTATACTATACTATATTGCACTATACTATACTATATTGCACTATACTATATTGCACTATACTATACTATATTGCACTATACTATACTATATTGCACTATACTATATTGCACTATACTATACTATATTGAACTATACTATATTGCACTATACTATACTATACTGCACTCTACTATACTGTACAATGCCTCAGTATTTCTTCCAGCTTTCTGTGTAGTCGGAGTTCAAATTCCACCGATGTCAACTTTACTTTCCAGCCTTTCCTGATCGATAAATAAAGTACCAATCACATAGGGTCGATTCTATCTCTCTCATATATATATATATATACACATACACACACACATATATGTTCCGACTTGGAGACGGATGGGCTTCAGGTTTAGAATGTGCCAGGTGGACGCCCTTAAGACAACATCGGGTTTTAAGAGCGATTTACAGTGTATGATAGTGGACCCAGACTAACCTGATCTGGCAAATGTTGGTAGGTGGGCTGGGTTTGAAGTTTGGAAGGGGCTGAGTCCCTTATTTAGTTAGTCGGGGGTGATAATGTGTCATTAGTTAAATAAATAAATTAATTAAATACTTGAGTCTGATGAAACTGGTGTGATTGTATGGAATATTTAAAAACAGATAATTTAATTATTAAAATACTTTAAGACGACTCTGTAGAGGTGTGTCAACCAGTTTGGCTTAATTAGAGGGTTAATTAGCTTGCTAGATATATATAATTAGTTATGACAAAACACCTAGAGTCTACAGAAACTAGGAATAGAATTGTTTTGATTATAAATACTTGACAAAATTTGTAAAATGTTTTGTAGGAGAGGTGGGTTCTAAGACTTTGAACTTGAGGGAGGCCCTTCTTAAAAACTTCACGGGTTTCTTTCAGGGGTTGAATTAAGCTTATACGGGGACCCTGGCAGAGGTTTTCACCTCGGTATCATTATATAATATTGAAGGGAGCAAAACAAATTCATTTCGCGAGCCCTTTAAATAAATACCGTGATGTCCCTGTTTACATACAGACCTGTATATATATAGATATACATATATGTATGTATACATGTATATATACAGATATATAAATATGTATATATATATAGATAAAGAGATATTCTAGAATATGTGATGTACTGTGGATGAATAAATCTAAAAATAATGACAACAATTGACAACAAATAATAACTGTGGAGTGTGGTGTTGTTGTGTCAAAAATAAAACGAACAACTTTAGAAAGAAGTACTGACCTGGTGAGTATCCATAGAAGGAGGAGGATGATAATAATACCGGACATCCATAGAAATACCGGCATGTTAGATAGTTTTTAAACAAACATCTAGATTGTTTTAATGTAGCTTCGCCGTCTTTACGGCTAAGGTTCAACTGCCGTCAATGAGTTTACACTTACTGTCGTTAGAAAGTCAGATGATGAGATTTTCTATTCGTTATTGTTGTTTGTACGTTAATAGGGCGGTGGATTGGCAGAATCGGTAGAGTGTCGGACATGATTTCTGGCATAGAGTTACGTCCCTTTACATTCTGAGTTCAAATCCCACCGAGGTTAGCTTTGCCTTTCATCTTTACCGCGTTGGTATTAAGTACCAGTAACGTACTAGGATAGATTTAATCGACTTTACTCCCCCGAAAAATTGTTGGCCTTGTGCCTAAATCAGAAACCATTATTTACGGCTTTTAACGTTCTGAGTTCAAATCCCGTCCAGGTTAGCTTTGCATTTCACCCCTACGAGGGGGGGGGGGGGGGGGTGATAGTAAAATTTACGACATTAACCGCTTTCTGTTACTTGTGTCGTCTGCCTCAACAATATGAGAGGCCTTACTGAAGACGAGGATAATATAGAAAGAGGGTGGAAGGGAATAGGAAATAAAAATTATCAAAACATCAAAATAAGTAGATAAGTACCAAATAAATGTTTATTTTCTTAGAAAAAATTGTTGGAATTTATCAAAAACATTAACGAATAATTTACAAAAAAAAAAAAAAATAATAATAATTGTTTCTACTTTTGGCACAAGGCCAGCAAATACCCAGTACATTACTGGTACTTTATTTTATTGACCCCGTAAGGATGAAAGGCAAAGTCAACCTCGGCGGGATTTGAACTCAGAATGGAAATAACTTTTTGCGTCAATAATAATTGTTTCTACTTTAGGCACAAGGCCAGCAATAACCCAGTGCATTACTGGTACTTTATTTTATCGACCCCGTAAGGATGAAAGGCAAAGTTAACCTCGGTGGGATTTGAACTCAATAATAATGATTTCATTTATTAGCCACAAGGGCCGACAATAATAATAAGTAATTTATAAATTATCTTAGAAAATTCCGTCGAATTCGTTTTGAAAAAAAATGCGACGGAAATGTTTCTAGCAGAAAATATATGAGAACTATAAAGTGAATTCCACACCAGAGCTATGATCTCTCAATTCGGAGAAGTAATGGCTTTACCTGGAGTAACTCTCTGATCTCGGAACTATGCACTCTATCGAGTAACGTTAAACCAGAGACCCTTCAGGGAGAACCCTGTTTTGGCTTCTTCTATTCACGATCTCTTTCGGTCATTACCTAAGATTCATGATCAAAGGTAAGGGTTAGCACGAATACCGAATTGAAGATAGCGAGTTTGGCTTTTACACTTACATCCCTTCTTTTGATAACTGAATGCTGAAGCTGGCGCATTACTACACTATATATAAAACAATGAAAAGTAATTTTGAAATCCATTTTATATGCGTATGAAGGGTGATGGCTGTATAAATAAAAATGCAGGGAGCTCAAAGTTGATGGAAGCTATGGAGTAGGAAGACTTGGCATGAGGTGTTAAAAGCTGACCCTGCACGATTGCACCTCTCAAAGGCAATGACACGGGACCGTGATCTCAGGCATTATAGAGTAATACAGAATATCTGTCTTCCCATATGGAGGGGCTGAGGCACACATCTAGTCTGCGCCACCTTCACTTTCATCACTTCCCGCCACCCAAGTCCCCAATCAACACTATAAAGTGATCATCTTGGTGCCATGACAGCTCTCACAACCACTGCCCAGGTCTTTTTTGGTCTACCTCTACTGCGGATTCCTTCCACGCCATTTCCTGGCACTTCTTAATCTAGCAATCATCATCCATGCACATCATATATCCATACCAACACAGTCTTCTCTCCTGCACACTACATCACATGTCCATACCATCACAGTCTTCTCTCCTGCACACTACATCACATGTCCATACCAACACAATCTTCTCTCCTGCACACTACATCACATGTCCATACCATCACAGTCTTCTCTCCTGTACACTACATCACATGTCCATACCATCACAGTCTTCTCTCATGTACACTACATCACATGTCCATACCATCACAGTCTTCTCTCCTGTACACTACATCACATGTCCAGACCAACACAGTCTTCTCTCCTGTACACCACCTCACATGTCCATACCAACACAGTCTTCTCTCCTGTACACCACCTCACATGTCCATACCAACACAGTCTTCTCTCCTGTACACTACATCACATGTCCATACCATCACAGTCTTCTCTCCTGTACACTACATCACATGTCCACACCAACCCAGTCTTCTCTCCTGTACACTACATCACATGTCCATACCAACCCAGTCTTCTCTCCTGTACACCACCTCACATGTCCATACCAACACAGTCTTCTCTCCTGTACACTACATCACATGTCCATACCAACACAGTCTTCTCTCCTGTACACTACATCACATGTCCATACCAACCCAGTCTTCTCTCCTGTACACTACATCACATGTCCATACCAACCCAGTCTTCTCTCCTGTACACCACCTCACATGTCCATACCAACACAGTCTTCTCTCCTGTACACCACCTCACATGTCCATACCAACACAGTCTTCTCTCCTGTACACCACCTCACATGTCCATACCAACACAGTCTTCTCTCCTGTACACTACATCACATGTCCATACCAACACAGTCTTCTCTCCTGTACACCACCTCACATGTCCATACCAACACAGTCTTCTCTCCTGTACACTACATCACATGTCCATACCATCACAGTCTTCTCTCCTGTACACTACATCACATGTCCATACCATCACAGTCTTCTCTCCTGTACACCACCTCACATGTCCATACCAACACAGTCTTCTCTCCTGTACACTACATCACATATCCATACCATCACAGTCTTCTCTCCTGTACACTACATCACATGTCCATACCATCACAGTCTTCTCTCCTGTACACCACCTCACATGTCCATACCAACACAGTCTTCTCTCCTGTACACTACATCACATGTCCATACCAACACAGTCTTCTCTCCTGTACACTACATCACATGTCCATACCATCACAGTCTTCTCTCCTGTACACTACATCACATGTCCATACCATCACAGTCTTCTCTCCTGTACACTACATCACATGTCCATACCATCACAGTCTTCTCTCCTGTACACTACATCACATGTCCATACCAACCCAGTCTTCTCTCCTGTACACTACATCACATGTCCATACCAACACAGTCTTCTCTCCTGTACACCACCTCACATGTCCATACCAACACAGTCTTCTCTCCTGTACACTACATCACATGTCCATACCATCACAGTCTTCTCTCCTGTACACCACCTCACATGCCCATACCATCACAATCTTCTCTCCTGTACACCACCTCACATGTCCATACCAACACAGTCTTCTCTCCTGTACACTACATCACATGTCCATACCAACACGGTCTTCTCTCCTGTACACTACATCACATGTCCATACCATCACAATCTTCTCTCCTGTACACTACATCACATGTCCATACCAACACAGTCTTCTCTCCTGTACACTACATCACATGTCCATACCAACACAGTCTTCTCTCCTGTACACTACCTCACATGTCCATACCAACACAGTCTTCTCTCCTGTACACTACATCACATGTCCATACCATCACAGTCTTCTCTCCTGTACACTACATCACATGTCCATACCATCACAGTCTTCTCTCCTGTACACTACATCACATGTCCATACCATCACAGTCTTCTCTCCTGTACACTACATCACATGTCCATACCATCACAGTCTTCTCTCCTGTACACCACCTCACATGTCCATACCAACACAGTCTTCTCTCCTGTACACTACATCACATGTCCATACCATCACAGTCTTCTCTCCTGTACACTACATCACATGTCCATACCATCACAGTCTTCTCTCCTGTACACCACCTCACATGTCCATACCAACACAGTCTTCTCTCCTGTACACCACCTCACATGTCCATACCAACACAGTCTTCTCTCCTGTACACTACATCACATGTCCATACCATCACAGTCTTCTCTCCTGTACACCACCTCACATGTCCATACCAACACAGTCTTCTCTCATGTACACTACATCACATGTCCATACCAACACAGTCTTCTCTCCTCTACACTACATCACATGTCCATACCAACGCAGTCTTCTCTCCTGCACACTACATCACATGTCCATACCAACCCAGTCTTCTCTCCTGTACACTACATCACATGTCCATACCAACACAGTCTTCTCTCCTGTACACCAACTCACATGTCCATACCAACACAGTCTTCTCTCCTGTACACTACATCACATGTCCATACCATCACAGTCTTCTCTCCTGTACACCACCTCACATGTCCATACCAACACAGTCTTCTCTCCTGTACACTACATCACATGTCCATACCATCACAGTCTTCTCTCCTGTACACTACATCACATGTCCATACCATCACAGTCTTCTCTCCTGTACACCACCTCACATGTCCATACCAACACAGTCTTCTCTCCTGTACACCACCTCACATGTCCATACCAACACAGTCTTTTCTCCTGTACACTACATCACATGTCCATACCATCACAGTCTTCTCTCCTGTACACCACCTCACATGTCCATACCAACACAGTCTTCTCTCATGTACACTACATCACATGTGCATACCAACACAGTCTTCTCTCCTCTACACTACATCACATGTCCATACCAACGCAGTCTTCTCTCCTGCACACTACATCACATGTCCATACCAACCCAGTCTTCTCTCCTGTACACTACATCACATGTCCATACCAACACAGTCTTCTCTCCTGTACACCACATCACATGTCCATACCATCACAGTCTTCTCTCCTGTACACTACATCACATGTCCATACCATCACAGTCTTCTCTCCTGTACACTACATCACATGTCCATACCAACCCAGTCTTCTCTCCTGTACACTACATCACATGTCCATACCAACACAGTCTTCTCTCCTGTACACCACCTCACATGTCCATACCAACACAGTCTTCTCTCCTGTACACTACATCACATGTCCATACCATCACAGTCTTCTCTCCTGTACACCACCTCACATGCCCATACCATCACAATCTTCTCTCCTGTACACCACCTCACATGTCCATACCAACACAGTCTTCTCTCCTGTACACTACATCACATGTCCATACCAACACGGTCTTCTCTCCTGTACACTACATCACATGTCCATACCATCACAGTCTTCTCTCCTGTACACTACATCACATGTCCATACCATCACAATCTTCTCTCCTGTACACTACATCACATGTCCATACCAACACAGTCTTCTCTCCTGTACACTACATCACATGTCCATACCAACACAGTCTTCTCTCCTGTACACTACATCACATGTCCATACCAACACAGTCTTCTCTCCTGTACACCACCTCACATGTCCATACCATCACAGTCTTCTCTCCTGTACACCACCTCACATGTCCATACCATCACAGTCTTCTCTCCTGTACATTACATCACATGTCCATACCAACACAGTCTTCTCTCCTGTACACTACATCACATGTCCATACCATCACAGTCTTCTCTCCTGTACACTACATCACATGTCCATACCATCACAGTCTTCTCTCCTGTACACTACATCACATGTCCATACCAACAGTCTTCTCTCCTATACACCACATCACATGTCCATACCAACACAGTCTTTTCTCCTGTACACCACCTCACATGTCCATACCAACACAGTCTTCTCTCCTGTACACTACATCACATGTCCATACCAACACAGTCTTCTCTCCTGTACACTACATCACATGTCCATACCATCACAGTCTTCTCTCCTGTACACCACCTCACATGTCCATACCAACACAGTCTTCTCTCCTGTACACCACCTCACATGTCCATACCAACACAGTCTTCTCTCCTGTACACCACCTCACATGTCCATACCAACACAGTCTTCTCTCCTGTACACCACCTCACATGTCCATACCAACACAGTCTTCTCTCCTGTACACCACCTCACATGTCCATACCAACACAGTCTTCTCTCCTGTACACCACCTCACATGTCCATACCATCACAGTCTTCTCTCCTGTACACTACATCACATGTCCATACAAACACAGTCTTCTCTCCTGTACACTACATCACATGTCCATACCAACACAGTCTTCTCTCCTGTACACTACATCACATGTCCATACCATCACAGTCTTCTCTCCTGTACACTACATCACATGTCCATACCAACACAGTCTTCTCTCCTGTACACTACATCACATGTCCATACCATCACAGTCTTCTCTCCTGTACACTACATCACATGTCCATACCAACACAGTCTTCTCTCCTGTACACTACATCACATGTCCATACCATCACAGTCTTCTCTCCTGTACACTACATCACATGTCCATACCAACACAGTCTTCTCTCCTGTACACTACATCACATGTCCATACCAACACAGTCTTCTCTCCTGTACACTACATCACATGTCCATACCAACACAGTCTTCTCTCCTGTACACCACCTCACATGTCCATACCATCACAGTCTTCTCTCCTGTACACCACCTCACATGTCCATACCATCACAGTCTTCTCTCCTGTACACTACATCACATGTCCATACCAACACAGTCTTCTCTCCTGTACAATACATCACATGTCCATACCAACACAGTCTTCTCTCCTGTACACCACCTCACATGTCCATACCATCACAGTCTTCTCTCCTGTACACCACCTCACATGTCCATACCATCACAGTCTTCTCTCCTGTACACTACATCACATGTCCATACCAACACAGTCTTCTCTCCTGTACAATACATCACATGTCCATACCAACACAGTCTTCTCTCCTGTACACCACCTCACATGTTCATACCATCACAGTCTTCTCTCCTGTACACCAACTCACATGTCCATACCAACACAGTCTTCTCTCCTGTACACTACATCACATCTCCATACCAACACAGTCTTCTCTCCTGTACACCACCTCACATGTCCATACCAACACAGTCTTCTCTCCTGTACACTACATCACATGTCCATACCAACACAGTCTTCTCTCCTGTACACTACATCACATGTCCATACCAACACAGTCTTCTCTCCTGTACACCACCTCACATGTCCATACCAACACAGTCTTCTCTCCTGCACACCACCTCACATGTCCACACCAACACAGTCTTCTCTCCTGTACACCACCTCAGTTTCTTCTTAAACCCAGCTTCTCCCTCAACTCGTCCAAGCTCTGCCTTACATTACACATCCAACGGAGCATGGTTGCTTCATTTCTCTCCAGTCAACACGTCCTCTGTCGCTACTCTCCATGTTTTATTACCACTGCACTTCACACACGGCCATCATACAGTTATCCTCTTGTACAGAGGAAGAAACAAACCAGTGGTGTTTATTCTCTACCATACCACCCAACCAGTGACATTTGCTACCATACCATACCACGCCACCAGAGGCGGTGGTGGTGATGTCTGTGATGGTGGTTGTAGTGTCTGTGGTGGTGGTGGAGGTGTTTTTGATGGTGGGTTAGTGTCTGTGGTGGTGGTGGTGTCTGTGATGGTGGTTGTAGTGTCTGTGGTGGTGGTGGTGGTGTTTTTGATGGTGGGTTAGTGTCTGTGGTGGTGGTGGTGGTGGTGGTGGTGTTTTTGATGGTGGGTTAGTGTCTGTGGTGGTGGTGGTGGTGGTGGTGGTGTTTTTGATGGTGGTGGTGGTGGTGATGGTGGTGGTGGTGGTGTTTTTGATGGTGGGTTAGTGTCTGTGGTGGTGGTGTCTGTGATGGTGGTGGTGGTGGAGTCTG
>OZ024761.1:21915160-21917660 GCA_964016885.1 Eledone cirrhosa
TTATCACTGTAAACAATCTGGGACGGTGGTAATTATAGCGGCGGTGGTGTAGTGGTGGGGGCGGAGGAAAATTCATTTAAATAAGAGAGAGGTCCTTGAAAGAGAAATGGAAACCGCTGGTCGGTTTTGTATTTTAGCTGGTAGTTACCTCCTCCCGCACCGCCACACCACTACGATCACCACCCCCACCATCACCACCATTACAAGTACTACCAGTGTCATCGTCCTATCCTTCTTTCTTTCTATCCTTCGTCATCGTCTCTGCGTACTTAGCTTAACACTACTACTACTGCTACTACTACTACTACCACTACTACTACTACTATTACCAATACTACCATTACTACTACCAATGCTACCACTACTACTACTAGTGGCCCAATTGAAAAACATGAGTAAATTGATTGAGCGACGTTTTCCATAAGAGAAAAGGTGAAAGAAAGGAAGAGAGAGAGAAAAAAGTAGTGATGAAGAGAAGTGAAAACAAAACGAGGCCGTTATAGTGTAGCCGAAAATATAGAATATATGAGAGAGGGGAGGGGGGGGGGGGTGATGGATAACAGGGAGAGAGGGGGTAGATGGATATACTGGGAGAGAGAGAGAAGGAGGGGTGGTAGATAGATGGATATATTTACTGGGAGAGAGGGGTGTAGATAGATAGATGTACAGAGAGAGAGGGAGATAGATGGAATGGAAGAGAGGGAGAGGTAGATAGATAGCAAGGGAGAGGATAGTCACGTAGATGGAATGGGAGAAGAGAAAGGGAGAGGATGGATGAGGGATAGATGGAATGGGAAGGAGAGAAAGGGAGAGGATAGCTAGATAGATTGAATAAGAGAGAGAGGGAGGAGAGAATGGAATGGAAGAAAGAGAGGGAGGAGAAGATAGATGGAATGGGAGAGGATAGATAGATAGATAGATAGATAGATAGATAAAATGCGAAGAACGAGAGGGAGAGGAAAGATAGATGGAGAGATGGAATGAGAAGCGGAAAGGGAGAGGATAGATAGATAGAGAGAGAGAGAGATAGAATGGGAGAAAGAGAAGGAAAGGAAGGACGGATAGATAGATGGAATGAGAGATAGAGACGAGGGGTGAGTAGATAGAGACAGAGATAGAGAGAAATAAGAATGGTGGATGACTAGATAGAGAAGTAGAAAGAAGCTAGAGGTATTTAGAAAGGAAGGGAATGGCTGACTGGTAAAGTAGAAGGTGGAAGGATTAAAGGTTGAAAGACGGCGAGGAAAAGGTCATGAAAATGATTATCCGAGACTAAGAAGTGGTAATTTAAACAATTTTAGAAAGTTGCTTTAACTCGAATACAAATGATGAAAATAAAGAAGAACGGAAGGATTTACAGGTGACAGTAATAATAGAAAGACTAAATGAGAGGAGAGAGATATGGGGGGGGGGGGTAGTGATGTAGATATATAGAGACATAGTGAGAGAGAGAGAATGAGAGGTGGTGGAGAGAGAGAGAGAGGTAGATAGATAGAGAAATAATGAGAGAGAGAGAGAGAGACATATGTGTATAGAGAGACATATGTGTATATATAGAGAGAGGTAGATAGAGAGACATATGTGTATAGAGAGAGAGGTAGATAGAGAGACATATGTGTATATAGAGAGAGAGGTAGTTAGAGAGACATATGTGTATAGAGAGAGAGAGAGGTAGATAGAGAGACATATGTGTATAGAGAGAGAGAAGTAGATAGGGAAAGAGGAAGAGATAAAGATAGAGATAAATAAAGAGAGAGAGAGAGAGAAGGGGTAGAGATGAACAGAGATACAGGAAGGGGGAGAGAGAGGGGAAGAAAGAGAGAGACATAAGGATATATAGAGAAAGAGAGATATATATAGATAGAGTGAAAAACAGAGAAGAGAGAAAGGGAGAGAAAGGGATAGATAGAGAGGTAAAAGAGATTAGGAGAGGAAGTGAGAGAGAGGTAGAGAAAGCAACAGATATATATATGAATAGGTAGAGAATGAGGTGGATAGGGATAGATAGATAGGGAGAGAGGGGGTGGGAGTTGATAGCGTGAAAGAGAGGGGGTAGATAGATAGTAAAAGAGAGAAAGTAGAGAACGAAGGAAATAGAGAGAGGAAATAGATATATAGCGAGAGAGAGAGGAAATAGATAAATAGAGAGAGAGAGAAGGTAGAGAACGAAGGAAAGGGGGAGAGAGAGGAAATAGATAAATAGCGAGAGAGAGAAGGTAGAGAGTAAAGAAAAGAGAGAGAGAGAGAGAGAGAGAGGAAATAGATAAATAGAGAGGCAGAGAGAGAAGGTAGAGAACGAAGGAAAGGAGGAGAGAGAGAGGAAATAAAATAGATAAATAGCAAGAGGACAGAGAAAGAAGGTAGATAGCAAGAAAGAGATAAAAAAGTGAGACAAGGAAGATAGCGAAAGAGGGGGGGGGTAAATAGATAGCATGAGAGAGAAAGAGAAGGAAAGAGACTAATTTAGAAAGTAAGGAGGAAAAGGATGAGGGGGGGGGGG
>OZ024761.1:21920160-21930160 GCA_964016885.1 Eledone cirrhosa
TAAATTGAAGATAGCAAGTTTGGTTTTTACACCAACCTCCCTTCTGATTACTGAATGTTGAAGTTGATGCTTTACTGAAACAACTCCTGCAATTCTTGCACCTAATTCAGCCTCTTGCCTTCCATCACTCATGAACATGGCTCTGAGATACTTGAATTTCTCTGCCTGCTTCAGTGGAACTCCATTCACATGTAGAGTGCACTGCACAAACTTCCTTGAGAGGATGAGTGTCTCAGTTTTGGCAGCATTGATTTTCATTCCAGCCATGCAGCACTCAGCATCAAATCTATCAAGTGCAAGTCAAAGATCACCTTCTGTCGAGTTAAATAACATCATGTCGTCTGCCGACTGATTTTACATGTGCCAGTCGTGATACCGCTCTCAACTTGGCAGTGCATATCCTGTTCATGTGAATAATTGTTTCTACTTTTCGCACAAGGCCAGCAATTATCCCAGTACATTACTGGTACTTTATTTTATCGACCCGGTAAGGATGAAAGGCAATGTTAACCTCGGCGGGATTTGAACTCAGAATAGCAAGGGCCGTAACTCTATGCGTCAATGAACATGAGAGGCGACATTATGTAACCTTGGCGGACTCCGACTCCCACATTGAATGGTTTCAATTTAGCTCCATTTATCTCGGGCATTCATATAGAGACATCAGTGCAACAAGAAGCTGACCATCAATCCTATACAGAGGGGCATGGGGGGGGGGGCGTATCTCCAACTGCACCCCACGGACATGTGGCGAAAGACGGGGGGTGGGGACTGTACACCTTTCCCTGGACTGGATATCTCCAGCTGCACCCCACGGACAGGCGAAATACGGGGGGGGGGGCTGTACACCTTTCCCTGGCGTGGATTTCCACAGTCGTGCCCCACGGACATGTGGCGGAAGTATTTCCACAGGGGAACACCAGCCAACGACACCTGCTCCATCAGACTGATGGAGAGAGGGAGAGAGAGAGGGGGGGATAAGTAACAGGTAAAGAAAGAGGGGAAGGTGCTTAAAGAAAGACAGAGACTCTGGGAAGGAGGAAGAGAAGATAAGTAACAGGTAAAGAGAGAGAGAGAGAGAGAGAGAGAGAGAGAGAGAGAGAGGTAATTGAAACTGGGATACATGATGAAATCGTAAGAGTTATTGAGTGGTAAAAGTAGGAGGACGAGAGAGAAAGGAAGAAAAGAAGGTGAAGTAGGGAGAAGGAATAAGACAGATAGATACAGAGCATGAGAGAAAGAGAGAGACAGAGAGATGTAGGGAAAAAGGAGAAGGTTAGTGAGGAATGGAGTGAGAGAGAGAGAGAGAGAGAGAGAGAGAGAGAGAGAGAGAGAGGAGAGAGAGAGAGAGAGAGAGAGAGAGAGAGAGAGAGAGAGAGAGGCAGGGGGAAGAGACAGAGAGTGGAAATAAAAAAGCGATAAAAATGAGAGAGGGGGGTAAAGGAAAGAGAGAACGAGAAATGAAACTGACGGAGGAAACGGATGAAGGAAAAGAGAAAGTTAACGATGAATGGAGAGAGAGAGAGAGAGAGAGAGAGAGAGAGGAAAAGAGAGTTATTGAAAGAAGGAGAAAGAAATAGAAATAGAAGTAGAGAAATAGAGAAAGTGAGGAAAAGAGAGAAAGATAGAGAGAGGGAAAGCAAGATAGAGATGTAGAAAGATAGAGAGGTAGAAAGTTAGAGAGAGGAGAAAGATAGAGAGGGAGAAAGAAAAAGAGAGAGGAGAAAGATAGAGAGGGGTAGAAAGATAGAGAGGTAGAAAGATAGAGAGGGAGGTAGAAAGATAGAGAGGTTGATAGATAAATTTCTTTATTAGCCACAAGGGCACAAAAGAAGGGGACAAATACAAATGGGGAGTTTACATACAGGTATATGAAAATAAAACTATTAATAAAATAACAAATAAGAATTGAAATCCCCAATAGGGGGGAGCGTTACACAGGGGTTGTACACACCCCGAAAAAAAATGTACAACCCTCATCTCCAGGAGCACCAAGAGTGAGTACTCCCTTTCTCTTTTTCCTCAACCTACAGGCTTATATAGAGAGAAGGCCCAACCACTCGGGTCATCTTTGCCACATTCACCCACCTTTTATAAAATTTGCTGGGGTACAGCACCTCTCTCTCCATCCTGATTCTTCTTCCAAAGTGATATTTGAAAAAACGAATCAGTTGTTCGCCGGAGAGAAAGGTGTCTGACCTCAGCCCTTTTAACCTCGTCTACCATATAACTTCTTTCACCATAGCCATAACACATAGGAAAACCGCCTCTCCCTCGTTTTTGAAGGAGGGTGGCGGTTTGATCATGACGGTGGACTCGGTGGTCAACTGGATTGGTCCCACCCGCAACAATAGTCGTTCTACATAGCCCTACAGGTCGGTAACGCCCGGGCAGTGTATGAATGCGTGCGCGACGGTTTCTACGTCTCGCACGCATCTCGGACTGATCTTTTTCGAAGGGTCCCTGCCCGGGCGCCCATGTCTGTAGAGCTTGTCTCGAACTGGTAGAGCTCCTCGGTAGCACTGCCAGGCCAGGGACTTTTGGAAGTTGTCCATCGGTCCCGGGCGGAAGGTCCTACCGAACAGACTAGCCAGTTCGTCTTCCTCTACGCCCAGAGTTTCTCCGAGCGCATCGTCGCACTTGCTGCGGATCAACCCTCTATAGAATGACGAAGTGGAGTCTCCACTGATCGCCGGGTCCGCCTGCCAGAGGGCTGTGAGCGCCTGAGCACATTCGATGTGCCAGTCGCCCATTTTCCTCGGTCTTTGCTTGACCCAGGACTGCAGCTCGGTCAGCGAGACGAGTCGTGGGCAGGCTCGCCTCACGAACGGGGCCCACACCGGTTGTCCGGTGAGGAATACGTAGAGATGCCGCAGCCTGAGCGCGTGTTTGCGCATCGTCAGCCACGGCATCCACAGCCCTCCGTTGGAAGGGTGTTGGCAGCAGATGGATCTTCTCACCAAAAGAGCCCGCTTTTTCCAAAGGAATTGGAAGAGCGCGCGCTCCGTTTTTGTGAGTGTTTTGGCTGGACAAGGCACGACGGTCAAGCGGTGGTAGATGACGGACGCTATAAAAGTGTTCGCCACCTCCGCTCGACCTTTCAAGGATAGTTTGCACTCGGCCCACTTCTGGGTGAGCGCAAACACCTTGGCCGTCACCTCGTTCCAGTTCTTCTCCACCTGGAGGTCCGGACCAAACCAGATCCCGAGCAGCTTTACCGGTCCTTCCATCCAGCGTCCGACGACGCCATCGGAAGGCATCGGTTTGCTTAGAGAGGTAGAAAGATAAAGAGGTAGAAAGATAGAGAGGTAGAAAGATAGAGAGGTAGGAAGATAGAGAGGTAGAAAGATAGAGAGGTATAAAGATAGAGAGGTAGAAAGATAAAGAGGTAGAAAGATAGAGAGGTAGAAAGATAGAGAGGGAGGTAGAAAGATAGAGAGGTAGAAAGATAAAGAGGTAGAAAGATAGAGAGGTAGAAAGATAGAGAGAGAGGAGAAAGATAGAAAGTGTTAGGTGGGGGTTAGAGAGAAGTAATAAAGTCGAGGTTAATGTCGACCGCCATTTCTGCTATTTACCTGACCAATCTAAAAATCCAATACGGTCAACATTTATTGTTAGTTTGTGGAGACCCTCAACAAAAAAACAGAGCTCTCCTTTGCACCTTTAATCATTAGGGGCTTTTTATTTATATGTACGACCCCCTTCTCTCCCTTCTTCCCTCTCTCTCTCAGAAGCCGACGTGTGTGTGAGCGTTAAATTAATGAAAAGAAATATAATCATCATCATCATAGTCAAGAGTATAATTAATTTCAAATAAAATATAAATATATATGATAATTAATGGCTTTTCCGTATATGTGTGAGTGCATTTGTATGTGTGTGTGTAAGTGTATAAATATGTGTGAATGTGTGTGTCTATATAAGTGTATATGTATAATTATATATATATATATATATGAGTGTATGTGTAAGTGTGCGTGAGGAAGGGGGAGAGGGAGAAGGAAAAAGGGTAAGAGTGAGTAACATAAGTGAAAACCTCCTCTCTCTATATCTCTCTCTCTCTCTCTTCCTCCTCCCTCCACCGGCGGCCGATCATCACTAAACTGTAACTCCTTAATGAAAGATAAATATTTCGTCGTCGAGTGTCGTCTGGCAGTTGTATGTGTATATACATGTATATATATACATATCTATATATACATATATACATATGTATATATATATATATATATATATATATATATATATATATATATATACATATATATATATATATGTGTGTATATATATACATATGTATATATATATATATATATATATACACATACATACATGCAAGCATGTATACATGCATGTATAAGGAGAGAGAGAGAGAGGCAGAGAGGAGACTTTCACTGCAATTGCAGTTGTTAACTTGACAAATAATATTGCATATTATAATAATAATAAAACTAATAATAATTATTGTTATTATGGAAGTGGAGGGGTTTTACTGAAACGAAACAGATAGTAGTTTAACTTAATCAGCCACTGTATTATATATTATCTATCATCACATCACAGTGAAAGTCACTAAATATAAATATATATATTGATACATACACATACACATATATACTTATACACATACGCGCACACACACATATATATATATATATATATTTACACACACATATATATTTACATATATATATATATATATTTATATACACACAAATATATATATATTTATACACACACATACATATATATATATTTACACACAAATATATATATTTATATTTATACAGACATATATATGTATATTACATATATATGTATATTACATATATATATATATATGTATATTACATACATATATATATATATGTGTATATTACATATATATATATATGTATATTACATATATATGTATATTACATATATATAGATGTATATTACACACATATATATATATATATATATATATATATATATATATATATATATATACGTATATTACATGTGTACAATACACACATACCGTGTATGTAAAAAAATTATAATTGTATTATTTAAGACATTGATTCGTCTCTAAATGAACGAGAATCAAATAAATATATATTAAAAAAATAAATTCTTTTATTGTTTGCTTTATCATCTGGCTGTTATTACGGCGACGAAGAAGCATAAAAGGAGAGGAAAAAGACATGAGAGTCTTGTGGCTGGAACTGGTTAAATTATAGATTTCATTATTTATTAACTGTAGACTTACTATAAAAATGCCGTGAATGCATACATAAGTATATATATATATATACGTATGTATGCACTCACGGCATTTATGTGTGTATCCGTATGTGGTTGACGGATGAGAGAGTACTCAATACCGAAGTAGAGTGTGTTAATATTTATAGATGACCCTGTGATAAACAGGCGAAACTCCAGCGTAACAAGACACAAGACTCACTGTTTAGATTTAATAAAATGAATATATATATATACATACATATACATCTATCTATATATACATATGTATAGATGGATGGATAGCCTTGTTATAGTTTAAGCAATACACACGTATATATATATTTATATATACATACAGATAAACGGAATCAAACGATTAAAGTAAGCGAACAATAAGATATTGAGGTTTCTCTCTCACATACACACACACTCTCTTTCTCTCTTTGTTTCCGTGTGTCTAGATTGTGTTTCCTTTGAAATAGCAACTTAAGAACCGACAGTCAATCTCTCCCTTTCTCTCTGCAACACTTTCTTTCTATCCATTCCTCCCTCCTCACTCGTCTATCTCTCCCTCTCATACACCGACACACAGACAAATACACGCCATACCACCTCTCCATACCATAACCACGCTGACAGAAAGACGACGACGAAACATTGGAATCTATTACACGATAACCGAGGAAGATATTCCTCTGAATATTTCCCCCACAAATATTCATTATCTATCATTTTTCAATGAAATTCTCAAACGGTTTTCTCAACCAATTAAGAAGGAAAGACCATCCAGAAGATCATAAGCAAGAAAGAAAAACGCGAGGGCACCGACCGTCTACTATATCGCCATTACCACCATCATCGCTACACTATTATTATTATTAGTAGTATTGTTTATTATTGTTATTAGTCTTATTATTACTGCTATCATCTCTGCTTTTCTTTCAGTCTTTCCTCCCCACTCTTGCTTGAGAACTATTCGTCGCCTGCAACCCTCTCAAGCTAAGCTTTTTACTTCATTCCACCTCCCCGTACTTTCTACCTCTTAGACTCTTTCTCTTTCCTCACCCTCTCTTTCATACACATTCATCCATAGGAGAGAAACAACAGTGCTACTTTAGTTTTAAAAGCGACGAGAGGGAGACGAGACAAGCGAGACGAAGGCAGAAACCACTAGAAAGGATAATATATATCATCAACTATTTCCTTCCTTTCGCACCATTTTTGACTTTGATACGTTCTCTGTCTCTATTATCTCACTCTCTCGTTGATCGCTCTATCTATCTATCTCTCTCTCTAACTGTATATATATCTATCTATATCTATAGATCTCTCTCTCTCTCTATATCTATCTATCTCTCTATGTATATATAGATCTATCTATCTATCTCTCTTATATATATATACATCTCTATATCGATCTATCTCTCTCTCTCTCTCACACCTACCTAGTTTAGTTAGTTGCTTTAGTGAGTTAATGTGTGTGTAGTGGTGTTTAAAAACGGCCGTCATTACTAATTATTGCTTTCTACTAACTTGTACTTTGCACCCTGTTCGTTCATCAGTCAGGAGGAAAAGAAAAGAGAAGAGAAGAGAAAGAGACACACACTCACTCTGTCTCTCACCATTACACCATTACACCAACCATTACAGTGGAGAAGAGAAAATAATCTGGTTAAACTCTCTTCAACTAATTACACCAACATTTAAACAACAACACCACCAACAATCGTAACTACACACACACACACACATTTATATATATATGATATATATATATGTTTGTGTGTGTATATATATGTGTGTGTATATATATATATGTATATATAAATAAGCAAGTAAAAAAAAGAAAAGAAAACGAGGAGCAACAAACGAACCAAGCTCTCTCCATAAACGGAACATTTATTAGTTGGCGCTTTTCTTCTTCTCTCTACCTTAGAGACGACGACGACGACATTGAAACATCGTCCACACACACACAATATATACACTTTATATACACTCTCTTTCGTATATATACACATATATACAGATCTCTCTCTATATATATATACATACATACATAAATATATATACAGATCTCTCTATCTCTCTCTCTCTATATATATATACACTTTATACATACTCTCACTGATATATATATACAGATCTATCTCTATATATACACTTTATCCACATTTTCACTAATATATATATATATATATACAGATCTATCTCTATATATACACTTTATACACACACTGATATATATATATATATATATATATACATACAGATCTATCTCTCTCTATAGATCTATCTCTTACGTATATATATATATGATTATACATAACACATCATACAGAGTTATATAATAATATAAATATAGATACACTCCATCTATGTATGTATATATGTATATACAATATATATATATTTAATATTACAAGGATATTTACATTACCACCACTAACTACAATACAAAGGATTATTTAAAAAGAAGATCTATCTATCAATCTATATATACACATATATATATAATATAACATAACATAATATAATATTATATATATATATATTATATATAAACCTACAAAAGATTTAAAAAACTGAAAAACATTTGATTCTATTTAAAATATTTAATCAATCGGAAAGAAAAGCAACGGAAATAGTAGAAAAAAGCCGAGGAAAAAATCTACTTTCTTCACAGACACCATTGAAGGGGATATATTTGATGTTTTCTATTAATACTTCTTATACAAATTATTATTTCATACAAAAATCAACTCCTTTCATATATATACAATATATTTAATATAATATAATATATATATATATTTATATTTTCCATCTACAATTGGATCTATCTATATCTGTGTCTATATATATTATACATATAAATATATATATATATATATATAAACACATAATATATATATTTAGTACTGTATATTGTATTAGTTTTCTGTATATATTTATATATATATATAAATATAAATATTTGTATCTATCTATGTATATATATTCACACATATGTATATATATTTAGTACTGTATATTGTATTATTTCTTTAACCTAACTGTGTATAAATAACTATATATATATATATACATACATATATATATATTTATTACTCAATATTCAGTGATCACACATTTATATATATTATATACATAATATATAAACATATATGTGTATATATTAATTAAAAACAACAGCAAAAGAGTAATTTATTTAACTGTGTTGGTGAAAACAACCCCATCCAAAAAAAGTGATTTTTATCTTTGAGGAAGTTACTGCCGTGATCAGAGTATTACCTTTCTCTGTAAACAAATATATATATTTATATACACCACACACATTTATATATATATATATATATACACAAATATATATATATATATTCAAATGAAATATAAACACACGCTCGGACTATAAAGGTATTTTTTGTATCTCGGGTGGATGTGAAATAATTCTCTATAAAGGATCAATGGGAAAATTATACCAAGAGATAAACGTGGAATTTTATTTTCAGTCTTCACTAAAAAAGTAATATATATATATATTAGATATTATATATATATATATACATCAGATATATATATATATTTGTTCCATTGTAAATGTGTAAACCATAAGGATTAAACAAAAGAGATATTTTGCCCGCCGAGCAGGAAAGGAGAAAAAAAAAAAAAAAATCTTGACACATATCAAACGGATTTATTTTGAATATATAACAACACTGTGTACGTGTGTGAATATATATATATATATATACAAAAATATATAAATATATAGATATATATATGTGTAGATTGATATATATACATCATTTATATATATATACGTACTTGTGGAAGTTTTAGGAGTTATTATTTGAAGATATTGTTCATCAGATGTTTTTATAAAGAAGAAAGCAGGACATAATATCACCATTGTCATCAGAAATATTTGCGGAGAAAGCAAAAAAAAAAAGGCATCAAGGAACATCACTTTATATATATATATATATATAAAGAGATATATATATATATATAAATATTTTGCTGTTCGATCTATATATAATATATATATGTGTCTGCTTTGTTTCCATGTATATTGTAGTATATATGATAGATAATATATATATATCTATATAAAATGATGAGAAATAGTTTGTGTTTGATGATGAAGAGCGATGTTAAAGAAGAAAACAACAATAACGGATCAATATCATTAATATTATTTATTGTCGGAAAAAATCAAACAGTTACTACAGATTTGAAAGAAAAATAAATATATATAATTATATATATTATATATATATATATATATATATACACTCGCAAGAAGGAAATTACTACCTATATGAGATTCCTCCTGGGAGATATATCATCAACCTGCCTGGATTTTACTTAAAATATCATATATATATATATATATATATATATATATATCAATCAGTATATATATATATATCAATCAATGTATTATATATCATATATATTTATTTAATTAATATATATATGTGTGTATATAATATTATATTTGCCAGATAACGAAGCTATATACAATAAACTAAATCTACTTGGACACATCAAGTGTCCTTAAATTCTTATACTACCTTTCTCTCTGACTATATATATATATAGTGTATATATATTATATTTATAAATATAATATATATATAGTGTATATATATTATATTTATATATATATCCGTCTCTTTCTCTCTCTATATAGTTTATATCTGGCGATTTATTACATATTTTTGTTGTGGAGGAAATATTTAGTCGATCTGTTGGGGGGGAAAAG
>OZ024761.1:21932660-21940160 GCA_964016885.1 Eledone cirrhosa
GGTAGGTATAGTGTGTGTGATTGGTGTAGTGCAGGTGTGATAGGTGGTGTGTTTGTGTAACTAATGTGTGACTAGTGTCTGAAACTATGTGACTATATAATACACACACACACACACATAGAGAGAGACACGTTACACTGTTTTAAGGCATTCCGTTTATGTATATATATATATAAATATAGGTATATATATATGTGTATATATGAATATATTCGTATGTATTTATTTATGTATGTATATATGTGTGTTTATATGTGTGTGTGTATGTACATATATGTATGTATAGTGAATGTCTATATGTGTGTATATGTATATATATACATATTCATATGTATACATATGCACACATATATACATACATATACTTATATATTTATATATAAATATCGTATCCACATATATATATATAGATAAATATGCATACACACATATCACATATATATATATATATATATATATATATATATATATATAGGTATGCATACATACATACACACACACATATATATATATTCATATGTATACATGTGTATATATACATGTAAATATACATGTAATTACTATATATATGAAGGTATATATGTACACAATATATATATATATATATGAATGTATGTATACAATATATGTATGTGTATTATGTACATATATGTCTTAAGACATCACTCTGCTTTTCGTTTGCATCCAATGATGTAAACCAGTTTTTCTTTTTGAGCCAATGCATCCGATGTTCAGAGAGTGGGATTGGCTCCGTGCAAAGCCTTTCCTCACTTAAAAAAGCTTCAAGCACAGGCATCGCTTGATATGTGACATTTTTTGTGATTCTTGGCATGGCTGCCCATAGGCAAGTCCCTAGCAGGACTAAAAGGTCACGTCTGAGACACTCATGCTTAAGTATCAAGTGATAGCATTACTTAAAATCTAGTTGCAGCCATCATCATATGTACATATGTATGTGTATATAGAGTATGTAGCTTTGATATCCCAGAGTTGTTCCAAGTAGAGACTACAGAGACTCCTATATTACTTTGAATTGAGAGATCACAGCTCTGATACTACAGACATGTGGTTAGAATGTCTGAGGAAAGAATCTCTGAATTGAGAGATCACAGCTCTGATACTACAGACATGTGGTTAGAATGTCTGAGGAAAGAATCTCTGAATTGAGAGATCACAGCTCTGATACTACAGACATGTGGTTAGAATGTCTGAGGAAAGAATCTCTGAATTGAGAGATCACAGCTCTGATACTACAGACATGTGGTTAGAATGTCTGAGGAAAGAATCTCTGAATTGAGAGATCACAGCTCTGATACTACAGACATGTGGTTAGAATGTCTGAGGAAAGAATCTCTGAATTGAGAGATCACAGCTCTGATACTACAGACATGTGGTTAGAATGTCTGAGGAAAGAATCTCTGAATTGAGAGATCACAGCTCTGATACTACAGACATGTGGTTAGAATGTCTGAGGAAAGAATCTCTGAATTGAGAGATCACAGCTCTGATACTACAGACATGTGGTTAGAATGTCTGAGGAAAGAATCTCTGAATTGAGAGATCACAGCTCTGATACTACAGACATGTGGTTAGAATGTCTGAGGAAAGAATCTCTGAATTGAGAGATCACAGCTCTGATACTACAGACATGTGGTTAGAATGTCTGAGGAAAGAATCTCTGAATTGAGAGATCACAGCTCTGATACTATGGACATTTGGTTAGAATGTCTCAGGAAATAATCTCTGAATTGAGAGATCACAGCTCTGATACTACAGACATGTGGTTAGAATGTCTCAGGAAAGAATCTCTGAATTGAGAGATTACAGCTCTGATACTACAGACATGTGGTTAGAATGTCTGAGGAAAGAATCTCTGAATTGAGAGATCACAGCTCTGATACTATGGACATGTGGTTAGAATGTCTCAGGAAAGAATCTCTGAATTGAGAGATTACAGCTCTGATACTACAGACATGTGGTTAGAATGTCTGAGGAAAGAATCTCTGAATTGAGAGATCACAGCTCTGATACTATGGACATGTGGTTAGAATGTCTGAGGAAAGAATCTCTGAATTGAGAGATCACAGCTCTGATACTATGGACATGTGGTTAGAATGTCTCAGGAAAGAATCTCTGAACTGAGAAATCACAGCTCTGATACTACAGACATGTGGTTAGAATGTCTTGGGAAAGAATCTCTGGATTGAGGGATCACAGCTCTGATACTACAGACATGTGGTTAGAATGTCTGAGGAAAGAATCTCTGAATTGAGAGATCACAGCTCTGATACTATGGACATGTGGTTAGAATGTCTCAGGAAAGAATCTCTGAATTGAGAGATTACAGCTCTGATACTACAGACATGTGGTTAGAATGTCTGAGGAAAGAATCTCTGAATTGAGAGATCACAGCTCTGATACTACAGACGTGATTACAATGTCTGAGGAAAGAATCTCTGAATTGAGAGATCACAACTCCGATACTATGGTCATGTGGTTAGATGTCTCATGAAAGAATCATTGGACTGATTTTACTTGCAAAAACCAACCAACAGATGCAAGAAGAAACGGTCTTGGAGAAAAATGCAGTTCACAGGATTTTAACAGACCATTGCACATGTGAACAATTTGTACAAAATACGATCTGGTTGGAAATTTGTTTCGATTTACCAGAAAGACTTGAAATTGAGCCAAATTTGTTGGATCAAATAATGACAGCTTATGAATCATTGGTTGTTTGAGTACGATTCAGTGACAAAACAGCAAAGTGGAGAATGGCTCTTGAAAATTTCTCCTCATTCAAAGAAAGCATGCATGATCAGATCCAGGGTGGTGATCATTTGTTTTGACAGTCATGGTATTTTACACAGAGAATTTTTACCTCTGGGATAGACCACCTTTGACGAAGATGTCTTGGAATGACTTTGAAAATAGATCAGCAAGTCCAAAAGAACATTGCAAGAGATTGGGTACTGCACCACGATAATGTTCCCACACACACATCAGCTTCAATTAGAGAATTTCCAGGCCAGAAAAGCAACCCCACTCTTCCACATGTTTCCTACAGCCCAGCTCTAGCTGTGTGTGATTTCTACCTTTTCTGTAAGTTGAAAGGTCATCATTGGGGACTGGAAAACATACAAAGAATTGTAACTATTGTGCTAAAGACACGCACAGAAAATGACTCTTGGTGCTGTTACGATGAATACATATATATATATGTATAACAAATACGTATATGTATCATCATCATTTTACGTCCGCTTTTCCCTGTTTACAAGGGTGGGACGGGAACTGATTCTGGCTTGATTACAACAGCTGGATGCCTTTCCTAACACCAACCTCATTTACAGTGAGTGCTGGGTGCTTATTTGCCGTGGCACCTTCACTACCACTTTGCAGTGGAATGATATGGACCCCAGTCCCTATCATCTCATTTCTACAGCTGAGTAAACAGGAGCAATGTGAAATAAAGTGTCTTGCTCAAGGAAACAACACATCACCCGGTCTGAGAATTGAACTCACAACCTTTCGATTGCAAGCCCAATGCTCTAACCACTAAGCCATGTGCCTGTATATATGTATTTGTTATACATACACACACACACATATATATATAGTGTGTGTATATACATTACAGCTGCTTGCTACCCTAGGTTTCAAAGCATGCTCATATTCCCCTAACCATTTCATGGAAACCCTTGACATTAAATATATAAATATATAAATATATAAAGGCAGCATCACTAAGAAAGTGTTAAGCCTAATGGAAAAGCATAACATACTATGTATTTATATAGAATATACATCTGAGAGACTCGCTTTTTTTAGATTTTTCTCTGTTGGTTTGTGAAAATTTCAAGGATGTCTCAGTAGAGTTTAGAATATCAGACAGTGCAGTTTCAAGGTTGTTAATCTCTCATCAGTCTCATCAACTTTACCATCCCTCACATCTTTGTATATATATATATGTATATATGTATACACACACACACATTGTGTTCTGTTCCATTATCCCTCCTCCTTCACCAAAGTCAAATGAACTAACATTACATTTTACAAACTCCAGCTTATTAACACCTGTTTGTATACAAACCTATCTCTTTAGTTCACTTAAACTTGACACACGCCTTGTTGAAGACACACACACACACCTTGTTGAAACACATACACACACCTAGTTGAAACACATACTCACACTGTTAAAGACAGACATACACACACACACCTTGTTGAAACACATACTCACACTGTTAAAGACAGACATACACACACACCTTGTTGAAGACACACACACACCTTGTTGAAACACATACTCACACTGTTAAAGACAGACATACACACACACACCTTGTTGAAACACATACTCACACTGTTAAAGACAGACATACACACACACCTTGTTGAAGACACATACTCACACTGTTAAAGACACAGACATACACACACACACCTTGTTGAAACACATACTCACACTGTTAAAGACACAGACATACACATACAGCTTGTTGAAACCTGTTCAGTTTCCCAAGCTGCATCTGTCAATAATAGTAATGTGATATATAAATAAATATTGCCCTATTTTAAATCTGTATATATATATAATATAATATATATATATATATAATAATTATTATTGTTGTTCATGTTATCAAAATAACATCGTTTCTAGCCATCTGGTGAACACCACTTTCACCTGTTCACTGGCTTACCTGTAGTCTTGTAGCTAGAGTTCCTATTACTTAGAAGTCACTTTACATCTAACAGGTCACTGTTGCTGGTTCGTGTGTCAGCTAAACATGCTTTTATTAACATAGGAATACCAACACACACACGTGTATGTATGTGTGTGTGTATATATATATATATATATATATAGTTGAATAAATGAACAGAGGCAGTACAAATAGTAGGTTTTTAGTTTCACATAATATATATATAGTGGTAGAACACTGGAAGGTAATATCCGTAGTGGTAGAGCACTGTCCATGGGGCGAGTTAGGTAGAAGTGGTTATATATATATATATATATATGTATATATTTATTATCTGTATATATATATATATATATATATATATTATGTGTCGTAATAAAGGCATAACAAATCGTCCTTATATTATATTTACACTCTGTTTAGCTCTACACCTTGGCTAAAGATGTGAATCTAAACATCGAGTGCTCACCTGGGTGAACCTACAGTGACTTCACGTTACACCCCCTGGATATATATATATATATATATATATATATATATATAGACTCCCCTCTCTCTATATATGTGTGTATATATATATATAGACTCCCCCCCCCCCCCCCTCTCTCTATATATATATATTTATGTATGTGGTCACCTCCCAATATAGTTCGGGAATCCACCACCTATATATATATATATGTGTGTATATATGTGTAAAGTATTTCCGCAGAAAAGGTAAACGAAACAAGAGAGCTCTATGTATTATACAGTGCTATTTACTTATATATATATACATCGAGAGAGAGAGAGAGAGATCGTGTGCCTAGTATAAGGTACTCATGTAATACACGTCCATTTTACAGTGTCTGTAATGAATCGTGTTAAATGGAATAATTTCTGTATAATAATCACCTCCCCACCGACCATTTATTTCTCTTATCTACATAATAGTAACTCTATATTCTCGTATGTCCTACCTGTGGCTGCGTGTGTGAGTCCTATCTGTGGCTTATATATGCTGTTTAGAGTGCAATCAGCACAGGAAAAAAATCTGTATAATTTAGAGCAAAGGACAGTAGGTTTATAAAGTGGGATGGAGAGAAAAGTTGGACGAAGTTATGCATTCTTATCTCCCCTTTGTTGCATACCTCTTCCTTGTCGGAGTGGAATTTAGTCGACTTTCACCGCCGCCATCATAAATCTTTACATATTTCGTTATTTATGAATCGTGTTTTTTTTTTCCTTCTAAATTTTAGTTTTACTGGGTTGATCGGCAGGAAAGGGTTCCTGTGCCCTTGGTCTTAAGTCAAGATCCGCTGAGATAGGCGAGATTTTGTTGTAGGTTGCACCGTACGTTAAAGGTCGCTGGAAGGAAATAGGGGACTGGCATTTTTGTTAAGACCCGGACGATCTGTACTGGACATAATGGATCATATGAAGGTGATGGAGTCGGGGGTGATGGTGGTGAGACGTGGGAGAGAGATCTGCGTAGTGAAGGTGGTGGCGGCGACGACGAGTGAGTCGTGCGGGGGTGTGTCTACGGATAGTTGTAGCCTATGGGTGTATTTAGCGGAGTCCCTCTCTGTTGTGAGTATATCACCACCACCCAGCCCCGTGTCAAAGAAGTGTGTGTGTTCCTCAAATGTAGTAGTACTATAAAACAGTTTCGTATCATCAAATCAGGAGCGATTTGGTATCAAAAGTATATGGAATGTAACTTAACAAAGGTTTCTAGATAAATATAGATACTTTGAAACAGCTTAGTATCCTAGAAGCCGGGGTAGTTCCAGGTAGTTTGATTGATATCAAAAAGAGTTGTGGCGGTTCAGTGATTATATCATTCTGCCGTTGGGGACGACAAGATCAACCCACCGCCCACATGCGGCTTGGGGTGGTGTAGGAGTTCACCCGTTCTCCGTTCATAGAGGGGGCGCTGCAGATTTTGGCGCGAGGTGCCTAGATTGCATGTACGGATGAGAATCGGATGTCGGGTGAAATGAAGGGTGGGGTAGTGTGGTGATGGCATGTAGGTCAATGGTGAATAGGAAGAAGAATGTGTGGGGAGGGGAAAGGGAAATACCCCCACCCCTTCTCTCTCAATCCCCGGCTCTGGTGTGTGGGTAGCAGAACTGATAGTGATGTGTGGGCCAGAACCCCCACCCCCCCACCCGTCACACATGCTGTGATAGTGTGGTGATCTGACAGGAAATTACTGATCCGAGGAGACGAGTGATGACTAAAAAGAGTAGACTCTGTATATACACTCTCTCTCTCTCTCTCTATTAACAAATGGAAACTATATTTATAAAACCATATTTATTTTATGCATATTTCAAGGGCTACCAAGGCAAATTATGGTGCGCTTCCATCAGATAAAATACAATACAGATTAGTTTTATAAATAAATATTGACATACCCTGAAAAAAAACAACAACCTTAACAGTTGGAGCTTCCTGGGTTAATATTGTATATTTACTCCAATAATTTGTTGAGTGCTTTATATCAGTTATAAAAATATTTTAGCTTGTTGTATCCCAACACATTAAATATAACCTCTGCACATATATATATATATATATATAATTTCAAGCTGCAATACGGCAACAGCAGTCTAAATGTTTGAGGCAGTCCCTGAACACTCGATGACGCGAGAAATGAATTAATTCCTCCATCAGAGTGAACACATTAAGTTATACGAGGGAATCACCATGAATAATATATAGACCGGGTGTATATATATGGAGCTATATAGGATTTAACAACGACGAATACACAAAAGGGAAAATAATCTCTCTCTTTCTC
>OZ024761.1:21942660-21960160 GCA_964016885.1 Eledone cirrhosa
CAGGACCCCGACTACTGAGCCCCATCCTGATATTACTCTTTTAGTCTTTTACCTGTACCAGCCATCCAGCTGAGGCCATGCTGGAGCACCACATGCCATAACCTTCCGTCTGTCTCACTATATATATATATGTGTGTGTGTGTGTGTGTGTGTGTGTGTGTGTGTGTAAGGTGGTGACTACTCTAGTCTTACGTCGTCGCTTTCAATTGTATTAGCCACACCTGTTAGATCCCTTTTTATCAGCAATTTATTTGTTCTTTCTTACCTTTACATATTTCATTAAACATGGTCGAAGGTGTATATTTATGTCTGCCCTCTTTCCCCCCCCCCCTCTCTCTCTCTCTATATATATATATATATATGTATATATATGTGTGAGTCCCGGCTTCAATCGAGAGTAACCACTGTAAAGTAAGGGACTCAATACATTGGTAGAGTGTATATAACAACGTTTAATATAGAAATGGCTTCTACGGGACTAGAACTGTTTCATTCGAAAAAAATATAATATATATATATGCACACACACACACACACACACATGTATTCATATAATTAGCGTTATTTACCAGTTATAAGAACCTCCATATAAAACTGGTCCACCTCTCTTAAACAAATTTCTCTACTACGCTGTAACGATCTATGTAAGTGTATGTAGTATTAAGAGCTACGTAACTTTCTGTTTTGGTGCGTAGAACCATCGCTGTTACACTACTGTAGAACCATCCATTGTTTCAATTAGAGTAAATACAGGGTGTACCCCAAAAATATATGCACACTTCAACAACATTCTAATAAAAGTGTATACTTTTGGGGACACACACCCTATATATGTTTTTAGACATTTAGAGTCCATCTGGATTTCTACACATTGATACAATTGATTTTGGATTGTAGTTTAAATTGCAACCCCCCTGAAAGTAGTGTGGGTGTCTATGTAATAGTTGACCCCATAAATTTAACCTAAATGACTTTTAAATACACGTATACACACACACACACACACACACACACACACACACACACACACACACACACACACACACACACACACACACACACACACACACACACACACACATATATACATATAGGAACAAGTATGATCCCGACGGCAGAGCTCAAGCCGTTTCGACGGCTAATTCTGGACTATTTATTTACCAGGCTAAAAATTCTAATTTAGTCCAGAATTAGCCGTCGAAACGGCTTGAGCTCTGCCGTCGGGGTCATACTTGTTCCTATTACCCTAAGTATTGAGTACTTTGGTTCCTTACCACATTTCCTTCGTTATATATATATATATATATATATACACACACCAGGTAGCATGGTTGTGTTAAATACCTGTTAATAGCTGTTTGTGGTGTTTAATATATCGGATTTGATTACAATATCCTCTTTTACTGATCATGTTAATTATATATCGACCTCGGTTCTTACTTTTTCAAGTTTGGTACTGAACCTCTAAGTTACGTGACACATACATTCCCACCCTTGCAGGCATAAGATGATATATTATATATGCGATGGGCTTTGGTAGTTTCTGGTCTACCAAACCCCCCACCCACAAGACATTGGTCAGCGTTAGACTTTAGAAAACACCTGCCCGAAATTCTGTGTGTTGGGACTGTCACAAGAACCACGTTGTTATGAAGTGAACTCCTTATTAACAACACAGCCTCTTCCTGTGTCTATTGATGATGATAATTGCTATTAATTGGAAGTGGAGACTGCTGTATTTGATAAAGCAACCCCCGCCCTCTTCCGTGTAGGAATTTCAGACCCCATGTAAATTAATTAATTAAGTCGACCTCGTAATTTTAATATAGAAATAGGGTGAATTGTATCCCGCCGAGGTTAACTTTGCCTTTCATCCTTACGGGGTCGATAAAATAAAGTACCAGTAATAATTGGGATAATTGCTGGCCTTGTGCCAAAAGTAGAAACAATTATTATTAAGGAGTTATGGTGTACTCAAGTGAGGGGAACCGCAGGAAACCTGTAACCCTAACCCTAAACCTGTAACTTACGATAGGTTTTCTAGGCCAAATTTAAAGGAAAAATTCTACCCCAACGCAACTACCCTTAGAATTAGAAAAAAAAAAAAAAAAAAAAAATTACCATTCCACTCGTCTCAGACAGATGCATTATCTAAAATGGTCTGAGAAATTTCCATAAGTATATGTTGTATATAAAAAATCCAGCATGGATACATGATAAATGTCTGCCTGTTTCTAGCTCTGCTGAATCAGGACTGACTTGGTCTTTGTTGTTTAAATAGATTTACAGATTTACAGAGAAAACCAACCTGTTGGCCTATATTATATGAGAAATCGTTAGAAATACACTCTCGTTATCATCATTGTTTAACTGTTTTCTCTGGAGTTGGATGTTACGGATGGATCAGTCAGTATTGATAACGGAGTCTATTGACTTCCTGGTGGGTCAGGAACCTGACATACTATCCTCTACTCTAATACAGCGGTCGCCAACCCTTTCGACCTTATGGACCACTAAATTCATAATTCTAAATCCCACTGACCACTAATATGAATTTTTTTAAAAAGATAAATACATTTGTAAAATACTGATCAGAGAACTTCCATTTTATTAAACAATACTGAAGTGTACGTGTGTCATATTGTCGATAGGTGATACATATGTGTTAACATTATTTCATGGATGTTAGTTCTTTACTGAGGAGAAACATTTTTTAGGGGGATGGGTTATAAAATATATTTTAACCGAATGTTATTTTTGTTTATTAAAAATAAAACATAAGAATTGCAAATAATGTCCAAATTTTTCTGCAGACCACCAACATTTTCTCAAGGACTACTGGTTGCCAACCAGTGATCTAATATACTCTCGTCATCATCACCAACATCATTGTTTAACTGTTTTCCATGGAGTTGGACATGCCACGGACAGATTGGTCAGTACTGATAGCACAGCTATCCACACATATATGAAAGACCGGCACAGCTTCCATTTTCCAAATATTTAGACATTGTAAACCCATCTATGTTTTTCAACAAGCCTGTGATCCAATGGTGACCATCCCAGTGTTTATTTAGACATAGGCTACAAGAATAGTTCATCATTTGTGTTTGATTTAAGCAAAGCTATGATCAAAGGTCTTCCATTGGTGACCATCTCATTTATGATAAAAAGTAAAGAACTCTTAACTCCTACTAGTAGTTGGGCCGCTGTCCTGGCGCTTGGTATAACCAGAACATTTAAAAAAAAATCTGGTGGAGCCCCTATCTCTCTCCAGATCTGAACAGAACACATTTTCCCCCCAGAGAAAGTGATAGCTAGATATAGAAGAAAATCGACCCCTGCATTGAACTGGTATTTTATAAATGTCGAAAGGCAATGTTGACGTTGGTGGGATTTGAACTGAGGGCACAAATAACTGGAACATTAAACCCATGTTCGTTATTTAAGACAATAAAGGTTTGATTTGAGGGGAGATTTTGGCTGCTGTTTTTAGCAGGCTGAGCATGGCATAGATGCTGGCTTGGCTTGTATTGTAGCGTGGTGTCACTTGTTGCTGATATTAACTGTCTCTAGCAATCAATAGATGATAGAATTAGGTGATGATATCTCTCTCTCTCTTTCTTTCTCTACCCCTCCCCTTTCTCATGAAACATGTCTGCTACCAGCTTCAGAATTCCTGCTAGGATACATTAAATGTATAAATTGATTGATGGTTGTATAATGGTATATGGCCTGTGTTTCGCTTTAGGTATATAAACTGGCAGTTGATGATGATGATGATGATGATGATGATGATGATAGCAGCAGTGGTAGTGGTCATGGAAGAATTGTGTCATTAAATCTGCTTCAAAGGCCCCTAGATTTACTACACACATATATAACAGTGACTGGCTCATAAAACCGTTGATGTTGATATATGGTCACCATCCTGACACCACAGTGCATGTCTGGGGGATGGTTTAAAACCTGGCAGAAATTCATCCCTCTCCAAGTCGGAAAGAACATCACTGATTTCTTACAGAGTGATGGTGGGGGAGACCCGACACTGTACTAGACTGGTACTTTTATTGATTTTGAGAGGATGAAAGGCAAAGCTGACCTCAACAGGATTTGAACTCCGTGTGCGGTGAGCTGGAACAAATACCAAGGTTATTTTTAATTTGATGCCATAATGACTCACTCAATTTACTGTATATACTTGTATAAGTCGCATCCTTTTCCCAATGAAAATACATGAACAGCCACCATGTGTCTTAACTACTGGACCTAGAAAACTTCAGTTTGTAATGTATAGTACATTGTAAACACCACAAGTGTTTTATTGCCGTGTCTACCTGTCAAAGCAGTGGTGAATCTTGTAAGATCCATGATCCATTACAGACTTCCTACCCACCATGAGGTCCTGTTTGACACCCAGATGCTCTTCCAGGCAGAAATACTTTTAATCACCACTCACGACAGTCAGGGATACAGTGTACCTATTCTATGAGTCAGGGATATGATGTACCTATTCCACGACATACAGGGATACAGTGTACCTATTCCACAAGAGACAGGGATACAATGTACTTATTCTACAACATACAGGGATACAGTGTACCTATTCTATGACAGTCAGGGATATGATGTACCTATTCCACGACATACAGGGATACAGTGTACCTATTCCACGACAGTCAGGGATACAGTGTACCTATTCTATGACAGTCAGGGATATGATGTACCTATTCCACGACATACAGGGATACAGTGTACCTATTCTACAAGAGACAGGGATACAGTGTACCTATTCTACAAGAGACAGGGATACAGTGTACCTATTCTACAAGAGACAGGGATACAGTGTACCTATTCTACAAGAGGCAGGGATATAGTGTACCTATTCTACAAGAGGCAGGGATATAGTGTACCTATTCTAAATTGTGACCTCAGTACTAGAGATAAAGACTCATCCATTGCCAGCTAAAGGGATCCTCCCTATACTTACTTTTAGTGTGGCAGTACATGTATTGGTAGATAGGTGTTTTCTAGTACAGCAAATCGCCGGTTACTATGGTCCTGTGTTATCTTTTTTTGTGAGGTTCACTTTCTTCACATTCTTATCACAAGTTGGGTTAATACTACAAATAACAAATGAACTTTATAATACTACTACTGTAGGTGGTATGGCTAAGCCCAGCTTGGCTTTAAAACAGTTTAAGTTGACGACACATGGTCTGTATAATATCAATAAAATTAATAGAAATCAAAACTATATGACATACCTGTTGAGCACCTGGTATTCGTATATATTTCGTGGTCATATCTCTACTCAAATACACTCTATTAAATTGATATATGGGTTGATATATTAAATTATATGGCGGTGAAATGGCAGAGATGTTAGAACATCAGATAGAATACTTTGTGGTAATTATTTCAGTTTTCTTCTTCCACTGAGGTCAACTTTGTATTTCATTCTTTCGAGGTCAATTAAAAAGAACCAGTCTAGTACTGGTATCGATTCTTTCTTATTTCTTTATATATATGTATCTATGTGTGTATGAACAATGTATCATTTCTATAAATACCCAGGTAGCTAACAGGTAGCAAAGAAAATGATAGGGTAGTCTGCTGGAATGAATTACCTGACCACAACACCAATATAACTTGTTAACTTATCTACAGTAGGGTGTTGGGTGTACAAGTTGCATGTATTTCCTCATTTCAATGAGAAAATATCTGCTCTTGAAATTCCATAGTCCTGGTGTGTGGCTCTCTCTCTCTCTCTCTCTCTCTCTCTCTCTCTCTCTCTCTCTCTCTCTCTCTCTCTCTCTCTCTCTCTCTCTCTCTCTCAATATGAAAGTTTGTGGCTGTTTATATATAGGGTTGTTCAGTTTCTGATCACGAGGTACTGAGTTTGATTCCCAGCAGCACATTGTGTTCTTGAGCAAGACACTTTATTTTACGGTGCTTCAGTCCCATTCAGCTGGCCAAAATGAGTTGTACCTGGAATTCAAAGAGACGACCTTGTCATATATATGCTCTACTGAATCTCCCTGAGAAATATGTTAAGAGTGTATATGACTGGAATGTGTTTTTAGATTAATATAAACATTTTAACCCTTCCATTGCCTTATTTCTAATGTAAAATATTGCCTAGGGTTTTCAAATAATTTAAAAAATAAAGATTTGGAGGATTTTTGTAATATAATTAACTTTATAAATCAGTTTTGTATGGCAGGACCAGCTGCAGTTTCAGGTAGTTTGGTGTCGGAAGGCTTTTAAAGTGTCTCTAATTTACAGTAGCTGGATTTCGGTTGTGGGAACCACCTTAGCCAGGTAACCTAATTAATGTCTAATGCAATCTGTTAGACAGGTAGAAATTGACCTAGACAAGTAATAGTATGACATACACGTGTGTCATTCTGTGTGTGTGTATGTATATACAGACATACATATATATACGCACACAGACATATATATATTTATTAAAATCTGATATATATTTATCCTTATTGAGCCCTCTTTGGATTTTAGTCTTCAAATTTATTATATATATATATATATATATATATATAACTGTAAATGTGGTTGGTGTTAGGAAGGGCATCCAGCTGTAGAAAACCTGCCAGACAGTCCTATGCGAGCAAGACAACCACTCTTGCCTCAAGTGGGAAAATTCCCGTCCAAACCCATGCAAGCGTGGAAGATGGATGTTAAACAATGATGATGTTAAACAATGATGATATATACACACACACACACACACACACACACACACACACACACACACACACACACACACACACACACACACACAGACACAGTCTCGAGCCAGCCCTATATTATTAAGTCAGTGTCAGTGAGGACTGTGTCAGTCATTATTTCTGTGAAGGAGGAGGGTGGCACCTATGTGGCTGTCGGATTTCCTAGACATAGCAGTCAAAAATCTCTTCCAACTAAATCTATTATCTTAACCATTTTCATACCAAACCACCAGACACCTTTTTAGTGTGACCCATGTAAACCACTCCCTGTCTTGCCTTCTTCCTCTCTATCTCTCCCGCCTCTCTATAATCTGGCGAAATTAACCAGCAAGTGTCTGAGCTTTCTACAAACATATGTAGCTTTACTGTAGTTCTCAGGGAGATTTGTGACACAGTGCTTGGTGACATGGTGACATGACAGGTCCTTTGAATTACACCTTGTATTATAGTGTAAGTGTCTGAGCATTTTATAAACATATGTACCTTTAAAGTAGTCCTCAGGGAGATTCAGTGTGATCAGACTGGCCATTTGAATTTACAGGTACAGTCCATTTTTGCTAGCTTGAATTGTTCACACTAGACACCCCCCACACCCCCACACACCATGTACATACAGTTCACACTAGACACCACACACACACTGTACTTACAGTACACACTCTTGTTCACCAGACACACACACTGAACATACCAGTACACATTACTTCCTGTATGAGGGAGGTGGTGGTGAAGGTGATATTTTAATGTCTCCTTCACAAGACAGCAGAAGAACCGAGTGACCTTTTTTCAATTGTCTACAGACTACATATGTTATCTCCATTACCTACCCACCTAGTCTTATGTCCCCCTCTGCTGCTCAACGAAGGTCCTTTACACTGCCTCTGCTTTTCAGATCATTTTGGGGGAATTCTGTAATAAAGCCAACTTTCTCTTGATTAAGTTCATGGTTGAAACATAACATGAAATTATAATGGAAAGTTTTTAGATAAATATAAACATTTTAACCCTTTCATTTCCATATTTCTAATGAAAGACACTGTCTATGTCATTAACCCTTTCATTACCATATTTCTAATGAAAGACACTGTCTATGTCATTAACCCTTTCATTACCATATTTCTAATGAAAGACACTGTCTATGTCATTAACCCTTTCATTACCATATTTCTAATGAAAGACACTGTCTGTCATTAACCCTTTCATTACCATATCTCTAATGAAAGACACTGTCTATGTCATTAACCCTTTCATTAGCATATTTCTAATGAAAGACACTGTCTATGTCATTAACCCTTTCATTACCATATTTCTAATGAAAGACACTGTTTATGCCATTAACCCTTTCACTACCATATCTCTAATGAAAGACACTGTCTATGTCATTAACCCTTTCATTACCATATTTCTAATGAAAGACACTACCTATGTCATTAACCCTTTCATTATAATATTTCTAATGAAAGACACTGTTTATGTCATTAACCCTTTCATTACCATATCTCTAATGAAAGACACTGCCTATGTCATTAACCCTTTCATTACCATATTTCTAATGAAAGACACTGTCTATGTCATTAACCCTTTCATTACCATATTTCTAATGAAAGACACTGTTTATGCCATTAACCCTTTCATTACCATATCTCTAATGAAAGACACTGTCTATGTCATTAACCCTTTCATTACCATATTTCTAATGAAAGACACTGTCTATGTCATTAACCCTTTCATTACCATATTTCTAATGAAAGACACTGTCTATGTCATTAACCCTTTCATTATAATATTTCTAATGAAAGACACTGTTTATGTCATTAACCCTTTCATTACCATATCTCTAATGAAAGACACTGCCTATGTCATTAACCCTTTCATTACCATATTTCTAATGAAAGACACAGTCTATGTCATTAACCCTTTCATTATAATATTTCTAATGAAAGACACTGTCTATGTCATTAACCCTTTCATTACCATATCTCTAATGAAAGACACTGCCTATGTCATTAACCCTTTCATTACCATATTTCTAATGAAAGACACTACCTATGTCATTAACCCTACGATTACCATATTTCTCATGCAACATATTACCTATGGTGTTCAAATTTTGAAAGTAATCAGTTGTCTTAACTTGAACCCAAATATATCTCCACCAAACCAAAACCATTGCTATCCATGAACGCAAGCAAACACTGCAGCATATATCTACTCGACCCCCATCTATACGATACATACTATACTATATACCTACCTACTCATCATTTTACATTCAATATTCTACGCTTGCATGGGTTGGACGGGTTTTTCTCAGTATAGCGTCTCTCCACACATCGCATTCCTTTGTCATCTCATCTATGAGCTTCACTGATTTGAAATCAGCTTTCACCATCTCTGCCCTGTTCTGTTCTTCTTTGGTCTTCCTCTACCAAGACTTCCTTCCACTGGGGTTTCTTGGCACTTCAACTTCACCCAGTAATCACCATCCATGTCTATACCATCACAGTCATCTCTCTTGCACCACATCTGGTTCCACTTAGACACAGTTTCTCAGTTCCCATGGGTTCCCGTACTCACTTTGCACACAGGTGACATACAGCTGACTTTTTGCTCATAAGGAGAAACCCTTTGTTATCAACTAAGGTAGTAGCTCCTTGAACTTCTTCTATCTTATTCTTGTTGTTATACTCTCCATGCACCTTCCTCCACTGCTAATTAGATCATGAGATAACAGAAGCTATCAATCACATCTATTGATCCTTCCCCTCAATATTTATTACATACAAAGTCTTCCTTTCTTGTTAGTCTGCCTGCTACCCTACTACACCTTGTGTACCCAAGATTTGTATTGTTTACGTCTGTTGACTAATTGAATGTATAACAGTAGGGCAACATGGCGAGAAAGTATTTTATGTAAGTGAACAACTAATTCTCAATAGTTTTTCTCACTCCATATACAAATTTATTAACTAAATACTTTTGCAAATTAATAAGTCCTTCAAGAGAAACCTGTTTCTTCAAAGCATAAATCCCAATTTCTGACAATGCTTTGAGAAATTTATTTTTATAATTTATTTGTTATTGTCATTATTAGTGGTCTTATTTTTATTGCACATTATCACTGTGTACTTTGGTACCTTGGGTATATACAGTGTTGTTTTTAGTTGCTGTTTTCAGTGCTGTTATTTCTATTGTATTGATAGTACTCTTCGTAATATGTATGCAGTACCTAGTAGTGCTATCTTCTGTATGTTGTATATATTTCTAAGTCCTGGTAGTTATGTATCTAACTGAAGCATCTTGTTTAAGAACACAGTGCACTGCCTGGTACAGGAATCAAACCCACCCTAACCACTAGGCTGCACACTTTATAACATTCTCTTTACATGTTTCCCATGCTGGCATAGACTGAATTAGTTGTTTTGGTTTAGACAGGTTACAGTGACCTCATCTTGCTCATACAGTCCATATTAGGCATGCTTTCTGCAGCTTCATGATCTTCCTAACCAACCACCTCACAGGTACTGTGGCTGCAGTTTTGTGGTACCATCACTACCACTTAAGAGAGTGGACTGGGAGCGTTTTATCGTGGCATTAGCACTACCCACTTTATAGAGTAAACTGGGTACGTTTTATCGTGACACTAGCACTACCACTTTACAAAGTGGACTGGGTACATTCTATCATAGAATCTGCTCTACCCCTAACTAACTGGGTACATTATGTGTCACCAATGGCTTAAATTATGTTCAACCCTGTAACTAGTTTCAATACATGGCCTCAGATGAAGCCAGTTGACAAACATGTACAACAACTCTTAAATGCTGTCAGTTGCTTTTATTTTTCTAATAAATTTCATAACAGTTTGTGATGTCTTGACTGAAATAGTTCCCTTGTTTTCAATGTTATTGTTTATGATTGTATTGATTCATTTATTGGAAAACAATATTGAATTTTGAAAAATTATGTCATTTTAAATTAAAATGATTTCATTTATGCAATAAGTAAGGTTATGGAAGAGTGACTTTAACTGTTAAAACTTTTGTTACTAGATCGACTAACCACCTTTCCTATGATATAGAGTTCTTTATTTGAAACTGCTTATATTTATCTAAAGACCTTTCAAAGTATTGGCCACTCTGATGAGTTTATAGCAGTGGAGACTTCTGGTGTTCTTGGTACCTGGAACACATCCCTATTCACTGATACCGCAACGGAGTTGACTACCTGCAAATACGAGCCCCACTAAGTGGAGTAGTTGTTCTAGTGTGTCTCCCTTGCCATCCTCTAAGGCAATGTCTTCTCCCATCCTGTCGACTCGGACCATGAGGTGGACTGACCCTTGAGTTCCATTTATGGTGGTGGTGGCTTGTGAAATAGGTTTACTTTAATTTTATTCTATTCTATTGACTCTCATTAATTCATCTTTATTAAAAGAAAATAAACATGTAAACTGCTATGTTGACACTATATATACTTCCTGATGTTGTCTGTAAGTTGCATCTTTTTACATGAAAATATGACATGGAAAAGCTAACATGTGGTTTATCTACTGGAGTTACAAAATCTCAGTTCACAATATACGGTACATTGTAAATGTCTACATGTCTATATATGGTATACCGATACCTGTTTAATGCAATATATAAAATCTATGAGAACATACTTTAACTGTGAACACTTTGAAGTTGTTATGGAATAAAATATTACCTTATTTCATTGTTGGTATAGTCTAATTATGTGGTACATCTGTTGTTATGGTATATGTGGTACATCTGTTGTTGGTATGGTATATGTGGTACATCTGTTGTTATGATATATGTGGTACATCTGTTGTTGGTATGGTATATGTGGTACATCTGTTGTTATGATATATGTGGTACATCTGTTGTTGGTATGGTATATGTGGTACATCTGTTGTTGGTATGGTATATGTGGTACATCTGTTGTTGGTATGGTATATGTGGTACATCTGTTGGTATGGTATATGTGGTACATCTGTTGTTGGTATGGTATGTGTGGTACATCTGTTGTTGGTATGGTATATGTGGTACATCTGTTGTTGGTATGGTATGTGTGGTACATCTGTTGTTGGTATGGTATGTGTGGTACATCTGTTGTTGGTATGGTATGTGTGGTACATCTGTTGGTATGGTATATGTGGTACATCTGTTGTTGGTATGGTATGTGTGGTACATCTGTTGTTGGTATGGTATGTGTGGTACATCTGTTGTTGGTATGGTTCAATTATCTGATATATTTACTCTTCTATTTCCAGACTGATCTATGTGGCATAAAATGGCGTAAGTTGAATGCAGACAACGTGAGTGTGGACCCACTGGATGATCCAGTGTTGGATTCCTACTCCAGATGTATCCAGTCTGACATCTTGTGTGTCTGGAGACGGGTACTACGCAATTCGGAGCAAAGGCTACCAGACCAGTTAGCATACGGCAAGGAATTATGGATATTTTGGTACGGAGACAAACCCCTTAGTTTGGACACATTGCTATCCCCTAATCTGAAAGGTAACTCCAGTTTCTTTATCATCTTTTCCACATGTTTGCTTCATATTTTTCTTGCCCGTCGTACATTTATATATCTATATATAGGTAGGATGTTTGTCTTTCTTAGCTGGACAACAAAATGGATTTTATACAGTTTCTACTTGATGACCTTTTAGTTTTCTCGACCATCACATATACTTCATCTCTAGTTCCATATCTCTATAGTTGCATTTCTCTTACTTTGATTGCAGTTAATGCAGGTGTAAACTGCATTCACCATTATTGTGTTAATATAAATCCAAGGTGAAAGTAGTACCGACACAAGAGTCAAAAGATAACTGCTGTTTGGTATCTGGCGGGGGTCATTGCTGAGTATTATTACCAAGAATCTTTCTTTGTATTTACTTATATATATCTTGTATTTAGTTGTATATATTGCTTTTCTTAGGTCTTCTTCTTTGATCACTTATTCCTGGGAGGGTTGTGGGGCAGAGTCCTCAAATATGCCTTCCAGTGGGTCCTGTCAGAAGCACCCATACCCAGTTGATCCGGCTGGATTCCCAAGCAAGACTAGCTGAGCTCATGGCTTTTTTTTAGGTGTACAACAAATTGTATTTCATAGAGTTTGAACTCCTACTTGAGGGTTCCTTATGATTAAAATAGCCAAGTAATCTCCTCTGATACACCCTTAAGGGAGGCCAGCTAAAGCTATGTAAGTGTGAGCTGTAACGACAACAACATAATAGGACTGGAGTCCCTATCATAAAAAAACAGCCAAGAAAGTGCCTATGATGCAACCTCTGTAGGACGTCAGCTAAACCTACATAAGTTTGAGCTGTAACAATAACATGACTGGGGCCCCCTTCATTAAAACACAAAAGAAACCTCTGTAGGAGGCTGGCTAAACCTGCGCAGGTGTGAGTCGAATGAATAAGTTTAGAGTAGAGATATGCTTCACAATGTAATTTGTTACCATGCTGTTGCACAGTCTCTGTGGTGTTTCAATGCAGAAGACACCGATTCATTGTGCAATCAATGTCTGTTGCACTTAATTTGATGTCTGATGATTTAATGGTGAGTGCAGCTGTTGCAAGTGAGTTGCATTTTGTTTAAGGCAAGCTTAGTTTTAAATTTCTGCTCATTATATAGTTTGTGCCCTGTAATGTGTATTTTATATGCTATATAACTTGTCTGGTTGTGAAGGCACATGGCTTAGTGGTTAGTGTATTAGACTCGTGTGTCTGATTTCTGGAGTGGACAGTAGGTCTATTTAACGTTGTCTCTGTCCACTCAGCTGGAAAACAGGAGTTGCAGTGACACTGGTACCAAACTCTATCAACCATTTCCTTTACTGCCAATTCATTTCCCTTGGTTAACAATAAACATTATAAGTAGGGGAAGGTATGTAGCCTAGTGGTTAGGCTGGGGGTTCATTTCCTCATCTGGAGGGGCATGTTCTTCCTTTCACATTGCCTTTTAAGCCAGACATATCCGGCCAGAATCCTCTCACCTCTTTCTGTTCAAACTGGCTGTAACTGGGCACTCATACTGATGTTAAGGTATTGTTCTCAACATAAATAATATCAAAATCTCGTAGATTTTATATTATGTGAGGTAAAGCCTTTACCATGAAAATACAATAGTATATATAGAGTAATGTAAATGGTAAAGGGTTAAGATAGGACTGGGACCCCTATTTTTAAAACACCCAAGAAACCTATTATGATATACAGCCTTGTAGGAGGACAATTAAAACTACATAGGTGTCAGCTGTAAATTAAATTTTTCATTATAAGTACGCCTTAAAGTAGAATATCAACAAAGTCAAACTAGCTTTCATGACTTCTCTTGTTTGACAAGGTGGTGGTGATGGCGGTAACAATGGAGGTATTGTTTACTGGTTTGTAGATCAAAGACAATGGTAGACAAGAGTTAAATCAGCAGTAGTAACAACAACACAGCAGTAACAACAATACAGCAGTAGCCACAGTATATTTGCTGATTGCTCACGTTTTAGGTTAAACTGACATAATTCTATCAGATTTTGAATTTTGAATACTTGACAATCAACATTGTCATCTTAGATTGCATGGACTAGTTAACCCTTACCTCACCTTATTCCTAAAATAACGATATGGTTTCATTATTAAAGTTATCAACAATTATGACACGTTTTAGTGACATAAACTTTTGACTTAATCGTTTCTAATTTAGACTTAACTCTTTACCATTTACATTACTCTATATATACTATTGTATTATTTCACATAACATTTACATTACTCTATATATACTATTGTATTGTCACAGTAAAGGCTTTACCTCACATAATATCTCACATAACATTTACATTACTCTATATATACTATTGTATTTTCACAGTAAAGGCTTTACCTCACATAATATCTCACATAACATTTACATTACTCTATATATACTATTGTATTTTCACAGTAAAGGCTTTACCTCACATAATATCTCACATAACATTTACATTGCTCTATATATACTATTGTATTTTCACAGTAAAGGCTTTACCTCACATAATATCTCACATAACATTTACATTACTCTATATATACTATTGTATTTTCACAGTAAAGGCTTTACCTCACATAATATCTCACATAACATTTACATTACTCTATATATACTATTGTATTTTCACAGTAAAGGCTTTACCTCACATAATATCTCACATAACATTTACATTACTCTATATATACTATTGTATTTTCACAGTAAAGGCTTTACCTCACATAATATCTCACATAACATTTACATTACTCTATATTTACTATTGTATTTTCACAGTAAAGGCTTTACCTCATATAATATCGAATCTATGAGATTTTGATATTATTTATTTTGAGAACACTACCTTAACATCAGTATGAGGGACTTTTTACGGTCAGTTTGAACAGGTGAGAGAATTCTGGCCAGATTCGGCCGGTTTAAATGCTAAAGGGTTAAGGTCAGCAATTTGAGGTGAAGGGAATACTGAGGATATCGGCCACAGTACTTGACTAGTATTATATTTGTTGACCTCGGAAGGATGAAAGGCAAAGTTGAACTCGAAATGTAAAGAGCTGGAAAAAATACTGCTACGCATTTGTCTACCGCTCTAATGATTCTGCTAATTTATAACTTGAAATTAAATGATAAATATTACACGACTGCAATCTAATGCTATCTGTCATATAACAATGAGATTTCAGTCCAAGGTTTAAATTTGAATTTGAACCATTAAATAGAAGTGGTTTCAGGCAGTTTGATGATTAAAGGGTTAAACAGTAGTGCACCTGAGTACTGTACACAATAATTGTCATTATTATTTTATAATCTTGAGAGTTATTACAGCAATAACAACAACAGCATCTTTATTTGTCTTTAATCCATCTGTCACCATAAAATAATCAAGTTGCCATGGGTTCTGTAAGATGCAGGAGGGGTGTCATGGGTCAGATGAGGCAAACCTTGCTCGTTACCTTCCATATTTGGCAGAGTTTCTATTGCTGAATGTCCTAACACTGACCTTTTTACAGGGTGTACTAGGTGCATTTTATCGTGGCACCAGCACTACAACTTTCCAGAGTGTACTGGGTGCATTTTGTCATGACCTAACTAACACTGACCTTGTTACAGGGTGTACCAGGTGCATTTTATCGTGGCACCAGCACTACAACTTTCCAGAGTGTACTGGGTGCATTTTGTCATGTCCTAACTAACACTGACCTTGTTACAGGGTGTACCAGGGGCATTTTATCGTGGCACCAGCACTACAACTTTCCAGAGTGTACTGGGTGCATTTTGTCCTGACCTTGTTACAGGGTGTATCAGGTGCATTTTGTGGCACCACTACTACAACTTTCCAGAGTGTACTGGGTGCATTATGTTGTGATCCCAGCACCAAAGAGGTTGTCCAGACTGAGAAGGGGTCTTCTCAAACTTGATATTGTCTGTGTGTCTTCATTATGGTATATTACCAGTCAGCTCAGTTTTGGCACACACATAATCATCATCATTGTCTGCATGGTTGTATGTGTGGCTACAGACTTTAGCAGTACTCTCAGTTACCCTCTTATTGGACTTAGCAGTACTCTCAGTTACCCTCTTATTGGACTGTGCTGAATCCATGTCTCACATTCCAGTTACTCATTATTAAATTGATGTTTGGAACATAACATAACAAAGGTTCTTACATGAAATTATGGCGAAACGTTTTTAGATAAATATAAACATTTTAAAACCAACAGTTTTGTATTGCAGAACCCGGGGCACTTTGTGGTGATTTGGTGTCAAAATGATTAAGTTGGTGTTTGGAACATAACTTAACAAAGGTTCTTGCATAAAGCTATGTTGGAGGATTTTTAGATAAATTGTTACCATATTTCTAATGAAAGACACTGTCTATAATTACCATATCATTTCGAAAATGTAATATAACAACTGACTTTCTCATTATTAACCTTGTGTTTGGAACATAACTTAATATAGGCTCTTACATAAAACTATGATAAATATAAACAACTTAAAATGATGAATGGCTTTTTATGATAGCAAATGAAGCAGTTTCGAGCTGTTTGTTTATCAAAAGAATCTCATGTTGTGTCATTCTTTCAAGATATAATTTCACATAGATGTTAAGAGAGGGAAATATCTAACAGATGAGAGAAACATATCTAACAGATGAGAGAAACATTTAAAATTTTGATGTATTATTTCAACAGCTTTTTTCCACCTCACCATTTTTACCAGATGGTGGCATGTTTGAAATATTAATTAATTTGATGAAATTATTCACACAATGATGAGATCCCAATAAAAATAGCAGAGAATTCTGACCCCTTTTTTTTTTCTTTCCATTTGAAGTTCAGGAATGTTTGAGAAAACTTAATCCCTTTAATACGAACCTGACCCTGGTTCTACCCTACTAAAACAACCTATTTGAAAGTATTTCTCATCACCTTTTAATGTCTGTGTTCTATGTTTACAGTGGCTAGACAGGTCAGATGACTGTCATGCTCATACGTTCTGGGGCTTGGTTTCTACCCCTGAATGTCCTTCCTAATGCCAACCACCTTACTGTGTGAACTGGGTGTATTTTATTGTGACTCTAGCACTATCACCTTACAAGGCGTGCTGGGTGTATTTTTATCGTTGTACCCAGCACTACCACCTTACTGTATGGGCTCTGGGCTTTTTTCATGACACCAGCACTACCACCTTACTTTGTTGACT
>OZ024761.1:21965160-21972660 GCA_964016885.1 Eledone cirrhosa
TTCCCCTCTGTGTCATAGGAATATCATAAGAAGCATATTTATTTAGCAACTACCTTGTTAGAGGTAACAGTCAAAATATGATCTTGTCTGGCTGACTAGACACAGGGCTGAATGGTTGGATTGACATGGTTGGATGGTTGTGGCATGCCTGGCTGACAAAACCTCCCCTGCTATGCAAGTGAGAAGAAGCACTGGGGTGGAAGTCTTGTGCTAGGTACATTTTATTATTGCACCAGCAGAGAGGAGGGGGCGGGGACTATTGTGCCAAATATATTTTATTATGGCACCAGCAATAAGGATTGTCATGTCTTTGACACAACTAAGCCCTCCTCTGGACCTCTTGTTTGGCAGGCTTTCTATGGCTGGTTGCTTTTCCTATCATAAACCACTTCACAGTGTGTACTGCTGGGTGTATTTTATGGTGTCAACACCACTAGACAGGTTGTTATGCCCTGATGATGACAGCCATTAAGGGGGTTAGGATCTAAGAAGGTAGAGAAGTACAGTGAGAGTTACCAAGTTGAAATTGTGACCTCACAATATCTATCTATATCTCTATATATATAGTAACCGAACAAGGATGTCTGGACCACATAATAGTCTGTGGGTTGTGAAGTAGATAAGAGGAAGCGCTCAACAACTTATCATCATCGTTTAGCATCCATTTTCCATGCTTGCATGGGTTAGATGGGTTTTCTACGCCGGGAGATAAATATATATCATCATCATCATCATCATCATCACTGTTTTACATCCGTTCTTCCAAGCTAGCATGGGATAGACGGGTTGTCCTGTTGTGGGCAGTGTCCGGTCGGCTGACATTGTCTTGCTCATATGGGAACTGATTCTGGCTTGATTTCTACAGCTGGATGCCCTTCCTAACACCAACCTCATTTACAGTGAGTGCTGGGTGCTTTTTTGACGTAGCACCTCCATCACTACTTTGCAGTGGAATGATAGGGACCCCAGTCCCTATCATCTCATTTCTACAGCTGAGTAAACTGGAGCAATGTGAAATAAAGTGTCTTGCTCAAGGAAACAACACATCACCCGGTCTGAGAATTGAACTCACAACCTTTCGATTGCAAAGCCAATGCTCTAACCACAATATATATATACAAAGCTAGCCGAAGAGAATCCATGCAGCCCTGGCCATTTCTAACTCACTCAATGATATCTGATTTCATAATCATTGTTTCTATGTCTGCTTTTCCACACTTCCATGGGTTGGACAGGGACATGTCCTTTTTAGTACAATATCTGTTCACTTGCCGTATTTTGTGCATAAGTAATACAAACTTGTAACTGAGGGAGCACACAATTCATTATTAGTAAGGAAACGACAGCACATGGGTAATGTTATTTGTACATCATATAACCCGAGACCGTTGATAGTTTCTGTGTGACAGTCTGATACTAACAGTTACAACTGCAACTGTTATTCACAGTAGTTAGGTAATAGCTGCAGACATAACATACCTGGATGTTGTAGAATATCCTCAGCAGGTGACTGTACACATCAAACAGGAAAGTTAGTCTGTAACGACCACAGCCAAGTCCAGTCTGTGCCACCACTAAGGGTAGCAGATTCAGGCTTGTAGTGTGACACTTGAGCTCTGTCTTATTCAGGAGGAGATCAGTCAGAAATGGGGCCCCCCCAACCCCACCCCTGTGGCGGCAAATTTAAAAACTGAATTCCAGCAATCAGCGCTTAACGAAGCTAACCCCACTAATTACAGAAATTGAATTAAAATATTGAAAAACTTTCCACATACATTGGTGGTGGTGGTATACACAGACACACACATACCATACACACACGTGTACATACACACACACGTGTATATATATATATATATGCATCATTGCTCTGTATGTGGGATTAGTTTGCCTCTTTGAATTTAGGAAATTAGGAAATCATACAAAATGAGGTCACACCACACACTTACATATACATATGTATATAAACACATGTATATAGGTACCTACACACACACACACACATGCACACGTTATTAAGTAACAAACTAAACTTCATTTCTGTGTTTCTACAGCTTTGTTATTTCATACTTAATAAATAGTTGTTGTTGTGATGGTTGGTGGTGGTGGTGGTTGTGTGATGGTGGTAGGTAGTGGTGGATCAACAATAACCAACCACCACCACCATCAACAACAACAACCAACAACAACCACCACCACCATCAACAACAACAACCAACAACCAACAACAACCACCACCACCACCACCACCACCACCACCACCACAACAACAACAACACCAACCACCACCAACACTTTAGTTGAATGAAAACAAACATTTGTTAGTATTTACAAGGAATATTTTCAAGATAGTTTTCAAAGTTGAGATAAAGAGGCAATATCATTAGAAAAACTGGTTAGGAAAGGTTAACAAATATTCTTTTATTGACTCATTAACGTGTAAAACTGATGACGACTGGTGATGTGTGGGGAGGGGGAGAGAAGCGGGGGGGGGGGGGGTGTCTTTCACTCCGTCCTCTTTTTTGTTGGTTTTTAGCTTAAATGTTAAGTGTTTAACAATTAAGTATTTAATATATTAAACACACTGGTTTATTTAAGTGCTATATGTAATTAGCTGTTTAATATACATACTTGTTTATTTGATATAGATATTAACACAGTATACACACTGACCTGTTTTAATACTATCCTGGTTTGAAGTTATCTAAAATTGGGTTTGTTAATTCAGATGTTTGTAGTATTTTTACCAGTGGTCAGATTGTTGTGGACATATGCAGTATTAGAATAAATAGTTTATTTCTTTAATGTGATATAATGGTTGTTTTGTACTTTTCGGGAATATCTTGCTAATGGGGTTTCATGTGGTAGAGGATATTAAGAGTTAAAGACCAGATTGATGATGATGATGATGATGATGATGATGATGCACACTGGTATATAGATATTTTTAATTCAATATCCTTTCTTCATCCTGTAATTCCTGAGGGAGTCATAGGTGTGACATACTGACATACAGCGTTTCTAGGGCACTTTTAAACCTGGTGGAGCCCCATATCATCTCCACATCTGAATATAAGAAATATCTTTCAGAGAAGGATAGGCAGAGAATGAAAGAAAGGAAGTGAGAAAGAGATATAGAAGAAGAATTGGCCCCAATATTTGACTGGTATTTTTGTTTTTATTGACCTCAAAAGGATGAAAGGCAGGATTTGAACTGAGAGAGAGGATAGTGAGAACAAATACTGCAAGTCATTCTATTTGAAGTTCTAATGACTTTCGCAATTTCCTCCTTTAATTCTATATACACTCTGGCAAATAATAGTAATTTAATTCAATATAGACACTGGCATGTGTATATATATATAGTTATTTAATTCAACATACACGCTGGCATGTATAAACAGATATTTAATTCAATATACACACTGCCTATTACATATATACTCATTAGCCTTATAATGTAATATATTTAACACTATATACATACTGGCCTATATATAGTTATTTAACACCAGATACACACTGGTCTATATAGTAGAGTGTACTTAACACCATATATACACTGCCCTATATAATATAGTATATTTAATCCAATATACACACTGCCCTATATAATATAATTATTTAACACTATACACACGTCTTATCTAAATGAAGTTTACAGTAAATTTAACACATCTATTTACACTGACCTATATACACGCTGGTTCATTAAATACAGATATTGAGTTCCATATACACACTGGCCTATTTAAATGTCATTTATAATTTAATTCATACACACACACTGGCTTGTTAACTCTTAACATCCTGTACCACATGAAACCACATTAGCAAGAACACTATGACTACATCACATTATATATTTCATGAAGGCGGTGGATTGGCAGTATCGGTAGAGGGTCGAATGGTCTATTTTATTGGTATATACACTCCTCCTTGCTCCCCCTCCAACTCCACATCACTTTGTCACATATACTATCTACTCATGACATACTTTCTCATCTCCCCCTTTAAACCCCACCACCCTCTTTACCACCTATTGTCACTTAACATATATCCTTCCTGTCCACCTCCATCCCGCCCCATCTTCTCTATTAGAGTCACTGACAATGTTTTTAGTGCTCGTTTCTTGCAAAGAACACACCCAGTACATTCTGTAGGGAAGTTAGGGCTTCCAAATATAGCAACTGCGTTAAAAGGGGCTGAGAGGACTCTCTGGTCATAACACAACTTCTCTAGTGCTGGTGCCACGAAAAATGCACCAAGTACACTCTGTAAAGTGGCTGGTGTTAAGAAGGGCATCCAGCTGTAGAAAGTTTGCCAAACAAAGGGTGAGACTGACTCTTCTGCTGTGTCCAAGACAGGACAACCTCCATAGTGTTGGTACCATGATAAAATACACTGAGTGCACTCTATAGAGTGTGGCTGTTGTAAGCTAGACCTCCACTCAGACTGAGAGAGAGATTAGTGGCTCTGATTAAGTATTGGCTTGGTTTATCATTGACATGTCCAGCACTTGTTTTGTTAGGACAGATCTATGTTAAATGATGTCACACTGGCCTATTTAAATAGTGTTTACAACTAATTATTCAATCCATTATACTCACTCTCCTCATCTCTCTCTCTCTCTCTCTCTCATTATTTCTTCTGCCTTTTCTATTGTTATGGAGGATTGGCAGAATCGGTAGAGCGTCGGACGCCATGCTTTGCAACATGGAGTTATGGCTCTTTACGGTCTGAGTTCAAATCACGCTGAGGTTAGCTTTGTCAATCATACGAGGTTCATAAAATAAAAAATAATAATAATAATTCTTTCTACTTTTGGCACAAGATCAGCAATTAACCCAGTGCATTACTGGTACTTTATTTTATTGACCCCTTAAGGATGAAAGGTAAAGTTAACCTCGGTGGATTTGAACTCAGAATTGTAGGTCAGATATTGCTTTGTTTAACAAGGGCCAACAAAAAAAAAAGGTGTAGATTATAGATGTTGACAGCAGAATGGAAGAGAAGGAGAAAGAAAGAGTAAGGGTATACAGTGGGAACTTTTTATGGATTTAGAATAGGAGAAAAGTAGAGATAATAGCAGTTAATGGATCTGTGGGCCCATTGTTGAAGGGTGGTTAGACAAGATAGAGATGAAAGAAGAATTTAACATTAATACAAAGGACAGCAGGGATATTGAGATAGGTGTTAAATATCTGAGGTTAAATGAGATTGTCTTGGTATTTGTCAAATTCCTGTTTAAACAAGCTATACTGTGTGATTGCACAATAATTATAGCAACAATATTTTTTTAAATAAAAAAATTGAGACTAAAGTTCAAAAGTTAAAAAAAATTAGTTTTTATCAGTTCCTTCCTCCTCTTGTCTTACACTTTCTATGTTATGTTTAATTTAATTTTATCAGGTTTACACAGAAGTAAGAACTAAGACAACAAAATGTGGTATGGTAGGAGTACTGGGTTGTTTTACTGTCGTGCTATGTTCAGAATAGAGTGGGCCTTGTAGTATTTGTTTTAGTTTGTACATCCATGGACACGAAACTACAGGAAACCTCATCAGTGTTGTATCCTGTAACCACATGGTGTAACTTGGAGTCTTACTAGATAGTTATCCAGGTGACCCAAATATAAGGCATGCCACTAGTGTTTTGTTGTGGTGTCACATTCATCTGGGTGACTCAACCGAGATTGATTAAGCCCTTGTCTATATCCAAGTGACATACATACTACTGACCCCACTGGTCACCACTGCCATCTGGATGCCCTCTCTGCTGCTTATGTCTCTTGATGTCCTCCTGTACCACCTGAAACCACATTAGCAAAACATTCTTGAAAAGTACAAAACAGTTTACTGCAAATTTCATAACAATCTATTCACTAGTATATATTGATGGATACCCTACCTAACACCCCCCATGGTGTATACTGGGAGCAGGATTTCTATGGCTAGGTACCCTACCTAACACCCCCATGGTGTGTACTGGGAGCAGGGTTTCTATGGCTAGGTACCCTACCTAACACCCCCCATGGTGTGTACTGGGAGCAGGGTTTCTATGGCTAGGTACCCTACCTAACACACCCCATGGTGTGTACTGGGAGCAGGGTTTCTATGGCTAGGTACCCTACCTAACACCCCCCATGGTGTGTACTGGGAGCAGGGTTTCTATGGCTAGGTACCCTACCTAACACCTCCATGGTGTGTACTGGGAGCAGGGTTTCTATGGCTAGGTACCCTACCTAACACCACTCCATGGTGTGTACTGGGAGCAGGATTTCTATGGCTAGGTACCCTACCTAACACCACTCCATGGTGTGTACTGGGAGCAGGGTTTCTATGGCTAGGTACCCTACCTAACACCCCCATGGTGTGTACTGGGAGCAGGGTTTCTATGGCTAGGTACCCTTCCTAACACCCCCATGGTGTGTATTGGGAGCAGGGTTTCTATGGCTAGGTACCCTACCTAACACCCCCATGGTGTGTACTGGGAGCAGGGTTTCTATGGCTAGGTACCCTACCTAACACCACTCCATGGTGTGTACTGGGAGCAGGGTTTCTATGGCTAGGTACCCTACCTAACACCACTCCATGGTGTGTACTGGGAGCAGGGTTTCTATGGCTAGGTACCCTTCCTAACACCCCCATGGTGTGTACTGGGAGCAGGGTTTCTATGGCTAGGTACCCTACCTAACACCACTCCATGGTGTGTACTGGGAGCAGGGTTTCCATGGTTAGGTACCCTACCTAACACCACTCCAAGGTGTGTACTGGGAGCAGGGTTTCCATGGTTAGGTACCCTACCTAACACCACTCCATGGTGTATACTAGATTTTTATTTTCATGTGGTGTCACCATATTTTGATTATATTATTTATCTAAGCAGGTTGGATGAGTGAGTAGTTACTGGTTTATCAGTCAATCTATGTTGGTTTATGTGTTATAAAGCAGTGAGAGGATGGAGGAGAGAAAGTACCGGCAATGACCTCTCCTAAGTTGGTGAGATTTATGTGGTTTTTAGCCCAACCTTAATATATTATCTGCAGTAAAAACAATGTTGGCAACATCCAAATACCTGTTATGTTAACAAGGGTCAATGACCTCCTCTCTCTCTCTCACCATTTAAGACACCCCCTAAAAAAACCAGGTGGAGGTGCTGGTATTGATGGTGGCAGTGGTGGTGTTGGTGGTATCTGGTGTTTGTGGTGTTGGTGGCAGTGGTGGTGTTGGTGTTAGCTCTTAAAATCCTGTAAGATATAGGAAAAGTTTTGTTAATTCAAAGGTCTGTAGTGTCTATGGATGGTTGTGAAACTGTGCAATGTTTATGATGATACTTGCTGAAGATGGTATATGGTGGGGTCAAATCTGGGTCCTAGGTGGTATATGGTGGGGTCAAATCTGGGTCCTAGATGGTATATGGTGGGGTCAAATCTGGGTCCTAGATGGTATATGGTGGGATCAAATCTGGGTCCTAGATGGTATATGGTGGGATCAAATC
>OZ024761.1:21977660-22025160 GCA_964016885.1 Eledone cirrhosa
AGAAACTAACAGAATGAATAACCGTAGGGGTTAATTTTGTTTCCGGTTTTTTACGTTGAGATCCCTCACCAAGAGGTAGATCACCTTTCATTCTCTGCCCCCTAGGGTCGATTAGATATTGTATTTTCCCCCCACCAGTGGAACAATTGTAGGCCACCTCTGCTCATCTGTTTTTTGGGGGTCTGGTGGGGAATAATACTTATTTGAAGAAATAAACGTTTCTAATTTCGATACACGATCATCGATTTGGGGGGGGGGGTCTAAATAGATTAAATGGACCCACAATACTTTAGCACCGAGTGGTACTTCACTTTATTGACCCCCCTCCCCCACACACCTGAAGGATGAAAAGCAAAGTTGGTCTAGGCAAGGATTTGATCTGAAAACAGAGTCGGAAGTGGCGATTCTTTACAACGAATACAGTCTAAACTATTTAAGTGTCTACGGAAGCTCTTTCTATTAGCTTAACAATAATTGTTGTTTTCTCCTTATTTTTTTATCGTGTTACATTGGCAAATATTGCATTGTGGGTGATTTAAATATGGCTGCGCACAGTGAAGTCCATGTGTTGGGCTTGGTAGCTTTATATATATGTATATATATAAAGCACACACCCCCACTCTCAACAGCGTGAACCTAATAAACCTTTATTTGTCTGCCTCTCTGTTTTGTTCCCGTCCAAATTTGCACTATATATATATATATACATATATATGTATATATATATGTATATGTGTGTAGTTGATCTTTTACACTGACTTTGCTGTCAGTATATCACTTCCTGCCACACCATCCCGCCTTCTTTCCTTTTTTATTCCATTTCGAATTCAGTCTGCCCCCCCCCCCTCTATTTCCTATCAACACAAGTTGAGATAAAATATTTAGGTAAACGTTTGTGTATGTATATATATATATATACACAAACACACATATTACATATAAATGTTTGTGTATATATATATATATATATATATATATATATATATATAAATATATATACACACACACACATGTACTTACACACCCATAAAATTCATGATAAATATCTAAAGTGGTAGAGCACTCAATCCTACGGAGTTGTGGTATACACTTTATATAAATAAATACATATATATAATACATATGTATTTATTTATATAAAGTGTATACCACAACTCCGTAGGATTGAGTGCTCTACCAACTTTAGATATTTATCATGAATTTTATATATATATATATATATATATAAACACACACATATGTATATAAGCAGGAAATATTTTTTTAATATTTAGAAATTTCGAATAATATTTAAATTATTAAGTGTTGCTTTTGTTTATTAATTAAATCGTTTATTATAATAGCGACCTTCATTTTATTCTCTTTCCCGGATTTTGCGCTAAAAAGATCGCTACTTTCTGTTAATTAAAAACGAATTGACCTATTTAAATAGGTTACGATCTCTGCCTACTACTATACACAGACCATATTGTGACTTGATAGTGAACATATATAGCTGTTGTTTTATCAATAAGGCAGGCGCTATCACCTTTTTACTCCAGTACAAAACTGCCTTATCTCCCCTTGCTTTTGTCATCTTTAGACACATGTGTGTGTATGTATATCTGATCTATATATCTCTCTCACAGCTGTGTGTGTGTGTGTACATCTAAGGTATATATCTGCCACTCTCTCACAGCTGTGTATATATATATATATATATACACACACACACAGCTGTGAGAGAGTGGCAGATATATACCTTAGATGTACATACACATATATATATATATATATATATATAAATGAAAATAGAGAAATTAATGTGAGCAAGAAGCCAACAGTATTTCATAATATATAAGGGACTATAACGTCAAAATGGAAAATAATTAACGTAAGAACCAGATGGACCATAACGCACCAAAGTACTCAATACTAAGGGTAGTAGAGTGGGTAATAGGAAAAAGTATGACCCCGACGGCAGAGCTCAAGCCGTTTTGACTGGGTCCAGAAATAGCCGTCGAAACGGCTTGAGCTCTGCTGTCGGGGTCATACTTTTTCCTATATGTATATATGTGTGTGTGTCCGTATGTACATATAATGTATATTTCCGCCTCTCCCTCTCTCTCCCACTATATATATATATATATGTATGTGTGTGTGTGTGTGTGAAGGGATGTAATGGATTAAGTGTATTTCCACTCTTGCTTCCCTCCTAGTCTTATAGTCAGTCACATAAATTTTTCTTATTCACCGCAGGCACGGCCGACCGACAATGGTGCCTCTCTCTCTATCATTTCCTTCGTTCGTGTCTATTTATTCACCCCAGATTTTTTCTTTCTTCTCTCTCTTCTGAAAATCTGTTCGTGTGTCGGCGGCAGTTCCGTGATCTCTCTCTCTCTCTCTCTCTCCCTCTCTCTCTCTGCACGAAAGATCTCTTAATGTGGAAGTTGGGAATATTTATATTAACAATTTCACTTATCTTAGCATTCATTACCAAAAGGGTAACCGAACGTACCCCCACCCCCCATCTCTCTCCCTCCTCTTCATGAAGAATAATAAGGTGGTAGGGACTTCGAAGTTTATGTTTCTATATAGTGATTTGTACATCGGGTACTATCTACCCTCAATTCTCGTCTTCCTGGTCCACCCACCGTCGACACCCTATATGCATCTACCCACTTCAGGGATAACTGAACCTGATTTTTCTCGACTTTTTATTATTCTCACTTGTGTTGGGACGTACACATTGTGCAAATAATCCCATGCCAACCGCTATACATATATATCGGGCCCCGACGGCTGAGCTCTTACCGTTTCGCCAGCTAATTCCAGATTGGAATTAACTGTCGAAACGGCAAGAGCTCAGCCGTTGGGTCCCCCCGATTCTTTCTAATATAGTCACACTCTACTATCCCAACGATCGAGTACTCCGTTGAATAATGGTCCTACTAGTTTAATACTGGTAGATATATATCTACAGACACACTTACATATATATATCTATATACAGACACACTTACATATATATATATACACACACAGACACAAGCGCGCACACATTGTATTCTGGTGGGTGGGTGTGTCGTATTTGATACACTCAGTCACTTCACTCCTGTGTGCAATGGAGGAAGTATCGCCTGGCTGATGTTGGCTGCCTTTTTCTACCACAAACACACCACCTTCACCACCACCAATACCACACCACCACACCATACACACGAATGACGTTTCTTCTTACTATTCAACTGTCGGAATGTACGCCAACCACTTTACTTATTCTCTCCATCTTACCATTCACCACCACCATATCTATTACATACACTACACCCTACCCACCACCACCACCGCTCTCTCTCCCACATATTTACAGACACCGAGACGTGTTGTTGCTGTTATTGTTGCTGCTTCTATTGTATCTTGTTCACTATGTCGCCGTTGTTACAAATCAACTTTTCAAACAGACGTTTTGTAAATAAATATTCACATTTCAGCTTCTTTAAAAAAAAAAGATTAAAAAACATTTTGTTTGTTTGTTTGTTACGCTACTTGATATAAGGAAATGGTTGTTTGCTTGTCTATATTATATGTATCCCGCCGAGGTTGACTTTGCCTTTCATCTTTACGGGGGTCGATAAAATAAAGTACCAGTAATGCACTGGGTAATTGATGGCCTTGTGCCAAAAAAAAGTAGAAACAATTTATACGTAGCAACAATATGTGGGTGGTGTGAACGGGGAGCGTGTTAGGGGGGGGGGATACGTTGATGTTGTGACGGTCATGCCTTGCCAACTGATAGAAAGACATCTTGTTAGTGACGTAAGTGAAAATGTTTGGAATCCCCTCCTCCCCCCTCCCACCCAACTGGTTACCCTCTCTCCTTTGTTACCCCCTGTCATTAATAGGAAGATAGATTTCTTAAATAGGCAGATTTTAATGTTTGATATGTGGCAGGGTTAGATACATACAACACAGACACGCAGGCTCACACGTAAATAAAAAGAAGTGTTTCTTAAATAGGCAGATCTAAAAGGTGAGAGGTTAAGAAGGGGGCAAAGATACATATCTATATATATTGTTTAGGGATCAACTATTGACTCCTTGTAACTTTAAATTTGGAGTTTCTCCTTTATATCGACAGGGTCACCAGTCTCTCTCTCTCTCTCTCTCTCTCTCTCTCTCTCTCTCTCTCTCTCTCTCTCTCTCTCTCTATCTCTCTCTCTCTCTCTCTCTCTCTCTCTCTCTCTATATATATATATATATTAATTCAAAATATTAACAAAATAGATATTCTTGTGATCAATTATATTTTATTATACATATTTCAGAGGTACTGAGTTAAGTTCAACAGTACGTCCTCATCAGATAAAATAAGATGATGCATGACATACCCTGACATAGTAGATGGTTAAGATTCACTAATTCTTTGATGTATTCATTGAACCTTGTTTAACTTTTAAATATATATATATATATATAAATATATATATATATATATAAATATATATATATATATATATATATATATATATAAATATATATATATATATATAAATATATATATATATATATAAATATATATATATATATATATATATAAATATATATATATATATATATATATATATATATATATATATATATATATATATATATATATATATATATAAACAAAATTTAATATACACTTTATTACTGTATTGAGTACTTTACTTACTGTGGTTACCCACGATTGAATCTGGAACGATCTCGCTCACACACAGACACACACACATATATGTATTGAGATAAGGGGATGGGGGAAAACCCTGACCGCGGCGCCAAGAGGTTTCGGTATGCTATTGTAATACTAAAATGGGTTCAGTTGCGGCGGGTGTCGGTGATTAGCGAACTGGTTACGTCTGAAAGGAGGAGGAGGAGGAGGAAGAAGCATATTAAATAAATAAAAATCCTACTGAGCTGATAGTGACACGGCTGTTTAGTAGTATTACTAATATCAGTCTGATCTGGTCATTGTGTCCGTGTCACCGCTACTCTCTCTCTCTCTCTCTCTCTCTATATATATATATATATATATATACACATATATATACACACACAGTCTCTGCTTTGCCCTCTCTCCCCCCCCCCCTCCCCCCTCTCTCTCTTTCACTCTTGGATTGCTGTCTTCTGTCTTTTCTAACTCCATTAGCAATCACCGCCATCACTTCACTCACCTCTTTACATACACCCTCTCTTCTTTCTCTAGCCGTCACCACCACCACCACCTCTCTCTCTAGCCACCACCACCTCTCTCTAGCCACCACCACCACCTCTCTCTAGCCACCACCACCACCTCTCTCTAGCCACCACCACCTCTCTCTAGCCACCACCACCACCTCTCTCTCTAGCCACCACCACCTCTCTCTCTAGCCACCACCTCTCTCTCTAGCCACCACCACTCTCTAACCACTAGCCACCACCACTCTCTAACCACTACTACCACCATCGGAACTCTTACTCTCTCCAGCCACCACCGATTTCACTATACCTATTTTTATATCTCTCTCTATCCACCACCATCATAGCTATCACTCTCTCCATCCACCACCACCACCATACCTATCTCTCTCTCCATCCACCACCACCATACCTATCTCTCTCTCCATCCACCACCACCATACCTATCTCTCTCTCCATCCACCACCACACCTATCTCTCTCTCCATCCACCACCACCATACCTATCTCTCTCTCCATCCACCACCACCACCACCATACCTATCTCTCTCTCTATCCACCACCACCATACCTATCTCTCTCTCCATCCACCACCACCATACCTATCTCTCTCTCCATCCACCACTACCACCATACCTATCTCTCTCTCTCTGTAGCCATCACCACCATCACCATACCTATTTACGTCTATCCACTGTCATTAAAACACCACCACTACCACCTTCAGCTCACCTCTCTCTCTCTCTCTCTCTCTCTCTCTCTCTCTCTCTCTCTCTCGGTAACCCCACACCTCTTTGACCTAGCTGCTTCTGTCGTCCACACCAACACCATACCACCACCACACGGTCACTATCATCACCACCACCACCACCATCATCACACGGTCACTACCACCATCACCACCACCATCACCACCACCATCACCACCACCATCACTACCACCATCACCACCACCATCACCACCACCATCACTACCACCATCACCACCACCATCACTATCACCACCACCACCACCACCACCACCACCATCGTCACTTTTATCACATTGCTTTTAAACCCATCAACATTACAGAAGGCTATTTCTGAGATACTCTATATGCTATATATATGTATATATATATATATATATATATATATGTATATATATATATATATATGTATATATATATATATATATGTATATGTATATATATATATATGTATATGTATATATATATATATATATATATACATACATATATATATATATATATATACATACATATATATATATATATATATATATATATATATATATATATATACATACATATATATATATATATAATATATATATATATATATATATATATATATATGAAAAGCATAGAAATTATTGTAGCAAGAAGCCAACAATATATATAATTGTTTCTACTTTTGGCACAAGGCCAGCAATTACCTCAGTGCATTACTGGTACTTTATTTTATAGACTCTTTCGTAAGGATGAACTGCAGAGCTAACCTCGGAGGGATTTGAACTCTGAGCGTAAAGGGCCATAACTCTATGCTGCAAAGCATGGCATCCGACGCTCTACCGATTACTGCCAAACCACCGCTATATAATAATACTAATAATAATAATAATAGTTCCCTAATTTAGGCAGAAGGCCAATAATTTGGGGGGCAGGGGAAAGTCGATTACATTGACCCACCACCACCCTCCTTGCTTCACTGTCCCCCACCCACCCCCTCTCTGTATCTTGTTTCTCTCCGTCCCTCCCTCCCTTCCTCTCTCTCTCACCACCGCCACTACTAATTCCGACTCTTGATGCGCTCGAACACACATACACAGATTAAACTGACAAGACTGTCACACACTCTCTCTCTCTCTCACACACTCTCTCTTTCTCACTCACTCACCTCTCTCTCACACTCTCTCACTCACTCTCTCTCTCTCACTCCATGCTCAGACACGGCAGTCTTCGAGACATCTTCGAAACACATTCCAGCATGCCATGCCTTTTAAAATTAATGATTTGTATGCACTTTGGAAATATAATGGCGGCGATGATGTGATGGTGGCGGCAGCGGTAGTGGTGGCAGGTTGGAGGAGATAGAGTAGTATTAGGAGGAGGAGGAGGTAAAGTAGAAGGTTAAGGAGGAGGATTAGAATAATAATAATAAAAATAAAAATAATAAATAAAATAAAAGTCTTTCTCATTCATTTGAAAATGTTGCGGGATCGAGGAAAAATACGATCGTCTCATTCATTTGAAAATGTTGCGGGATCGAGGAAAAATACGATCGAGTTACAATGAAATATATTTGTCAGCTCCCACCTCCTCTTTTTATCCTAGCTTAAATCAGTCGTAAAACAGATCTCTCTCTCTCTCTCTCTCTCTCTCTCTCCTCTCTCTCTCTCTCTCTCTCTCTCTCTCTCTCTCTCTCTCAATATATATATTAATTCAAAATATTAATAAATATAGACATTCAACGTAATCAAAATATATTTTATATATATATTTCGGAGGTACTGTGCTGTTTGTTCAGTACGTCCTCCATCAAATAAAATATATAAATTGATGTGTGACATACCTCAACTGTGCTGATGGTTCAATACCAGTCTTGGCAGTATTAATAACTCCAGAAAACTTTTTTGTTGAGTGCTTTTAATCTATTGTAAAACTATATTCATTGATTAATCAATGAACCTTGTTTAACTTTTGGTTATATATATATATATATATATATATATATGTATATATATATATATATATATATATATATATATATATATATGTATAAAAATTGATGAGCAGAACAAACAATGTTTGTTCTGCTCATCAATTTTTATAGTTCTGGTATCTCGAATTAGTACCATAGAACAACAATTATATTATAGACACCCTATATATCTCTATGGGTACTTAGTACTCAGTGAGATATTTACCTCATATATATATATATATATATATATATATATATATATAGTATATATATAGTGTAAGGGAACAGCTTTGCTTTTGAACATGTTACATTGAAACGACACAATTGTGGACCAGTTTGATCATTTTCATTTAAGATGTTTGTATTTATCTTAATTGTTCTTTTAGTTTTTATTTGAAGAATGGTGTGTCATAAGGACACCGGAAACCTCCTTAATAATGGTTTCTGATTTAGGCAGCACTAGGCCAGCAATTTTGGGGAATGGAAAGTCGATTAGATCGACTCCAGTCTATTACTGGTACTTCATATGGTGAAACTAACTCCGTGTTTTTAATATAAAGCACATGGACATGGACATGCACATGACATATATATATATATATATATATATATATAGTATATATATATATATATTATATATATTTTATTATACATATACAAACGTTTATACCTCATTACACAATGCTTCAAGTGAACTATAACTTCCTCCGTTTGTAATATATATATATATACTATATATAGTTTGTATATATATATATATGTTTGTAGTTAATGACCCGAGAGAAAAGGGTACTCCAATACCGAAGTAGAGTTTAAATATTAATTTAGGGTCATCTGATGACCCTGTGATAAACAGGCGAAACTCCAGAGTAATAAGACTCACTGTTTAGCCTTAATATATATATATATATACTATATATAATATATATATATATAAAGTTAAAAACGATGAAATAAAAAATCAAGTCATTAGAGATATACTTCACTGCTTTACGATCGTTAGTGTGTGTATCCCAATGCAAATGACCACGATAACAATAGTCGATCACTATAGCTAATATAGTTAAGGAAATTGGGTTTAACCCTTCACCATTCACATAATTATCTCACATAATATCGAATCTATGAGATTTTGAAAGTATTTATTTTGAGAACAATACCGTAACATCAGATTGAGAGACATCAGTTTGAGTGACCAGTTACAGCCAGTTTCAACAGAAAGAGGTAGAGAATTCTGGCTGGTTTTGGCTGGTTTGAACATTAAAGGGTTAAACATCCCTGGAGACGTTTTCAGATGTTCCCCGATGTTCAAATCAATCTTTCTTCACACACACTCACTCATAGACTTCTACAGTTTCCACTCAAAAGGCATTAGTCATCCCAAGGCTCTCGTAATGATAGATTACACTTGGCCCAAGAGGTGCCACGACATGGCACCAAAAATTTGATAACCACATGTTTGCAGAGTCCCCCTTCTCTTTCACTGTATATATATATTTATATACAAGTAATCCCAGTTGAAGGAAGACGACGGAAAACATGGGTGGAGGTGGTGAGAGCAGACCTCAGATTGCTGAAGCTCACGAAAGAAACGAAGCTATTCAAGTTGTCATATATTTCTCATTTATATACTAGTATATAACTATTCCGTTTTCACGCTTAGTTCTAGCTTTCATAAGACATCAATATTGATATTAACTAAGTTAAGGAGCTTGCTTTGTAATAATTAGGATCTTTAAGTTCAACCCTTTTCTGTAGAAATATTTTGCAAGGATCATTTTCCATAGCCTTAGCTCAACTTATTCTTTATGAGTGTAACTAGATGGACTATATCAGTAATTCAAAGGTCCTGCCTTGTCATACAGTGTCATACTGAATCTCCTTGAGAATTACATAAGGGTACACACACGTGTGTGTGTGGAATACTCAGCCACTTATATTTTAAACTCAGGAGCAGTCTGTTCCTTTCATCAAACACCTGGAATACTGATCGTTATATATATATATATGGGTCAATTTCTGTTTCCTGGATGTCTCCTTCCTGTGGTCATGCAATAGGCTGGTCTGAGGGTGTCCCTAACTCCCTTCCTGTGGTCAGACAATAGGCTGGTCTGAGGGTGTCCCTAACTCTCCCTTCCTGTGGTCAGACAATAGGCTGGTCTGAGGGTGTCCCTAACTCTCCCTTCCTGTGGTCAGACAATAGGCTGGTCTGAGGGTGTCCCTAACTCTCCCTTCCTGTGGTCAGACAATAGGCTGGTCTGAGGGTGTCCCTAACTCTCCCTTCCTGTGGTCAGACAATAGGCTGGTCTGAGGGTGTCCCTAACTCTCCCTTCCTGTGGTCAGTGCAATCTTCTCTCTTGCACATTACATCTTCTGGTTTCTTTTATGCCCAGTTTTACTTTCTCTTGGCTCATCTCTGCTTTGATGTTCCTGCACATTTACTGTTCACATAATATTTAGAAACCGAAGTCAGTGGCTTCCATAAAGAATATGTTAACGGAAGAGTTAAATATGTATTAATGTGTAGTTTATGAGGGTGAGATAGTTTCACGAGTGCCATTTATGTTCTGTCTCTTTCATTAGTTTGTCTATATTATTGCTTCGTCTTTAAACTACTTGTTGCACCACCACCACCACCACTACTATTACTACTTGTTGACATTGTTTTTAATATATATATATATATATATATAATGTATATATGTAGCTGTACTTTTCTCACGTGGTGGTGGGGATGGTATATGACTTTCTCTTTCTCTTCGGTGACCTTGCTGCTGATTTAAAAAATATTAACATTGTGTGTGTGTGTGTATATATATAATGTGTGTGTATACAATTGAAGATTTATTGTTTTCTCCTCTGTAACATTAGTTCTATATAATACAGACAGATATATAGAGAGACATGGTGCTATCTAGTAGATTATAACTACACAGTGTCAACATGTTGTGCGTGTCGGTTGTATTTGACACCTGCTGCGCCTGTTATTGCAGCTGCACTCTACTGACAACGACAAGTTAAATTTAGCAAAGTTATTTTTGAATGAATACTTGTTTAATTAACTCCTAACATCCTGTACCACATGAGACCACATTAGCAAGACCTTCTTGAAAAGTACAAAACAACTCTCAGACTGCATCAGTTTTATTTTAATACTGTAAATTGCACTGTTGGAGGTCAGTGTATCTCTGTTGCACCCAGTGGTCAAGATGGCGACAATATTGCTGTAGGGAACAACTAACAGTACTGCATTAAATATTGCACCTCATGAGGTTTCTTTCTCTAGTGTGTTGAAGGAATATTGATAATTTGGGGACTGGAGCACACTGGAAGTCTGGATAGCAACTGTTATATATAGCACACAGATCAGTCAATGGATAATATTTAGGCCAGCTTACTCTCTCCTATACTGTCAAGGGACCAAGGACATTGGTCAGTTAATGCTTGGTATTTAGCCAGCTTACCCTCCCCTTGTACTGTCCAGGGACCAAGGACAGTAGGGTCAGTCAATGGCTGAGATTAGGACCAGAGTTATGAGGTACAAGAGAAACTATTGCACCGTGGTGGTACGTCAGTGTATTTCATTAGAAATATGGCAACAAACAGGTTACTCCATGTTTACTATTATATTTTCATGGGAAAGGCTTTACCTCACATAATATCAAATCTATGAGATTTTGATACTATTTATTTTGAGAACAATACATTAACATCAGTATGAGTGGCCATTTATAGCCGGTTTGAACAGAAAGGGGTGAGATAATTCTGGCCGGATATGGCTGGTTTACATGCTAAAGTGTTAATGACATAGGCAGTATATTTTATTAGAAATATGGTAAGAAACATGTTTAAATTAGCCATTAGTGTTGTGGATTTATTTGACGTGTCTTTTCTGTTTTCTCCATCTTCTAACAATAATTCCTGCACAGAAATAATTTGATATTTTCACATCTTTTGTCATGTGATCTTGTTTCTTGTGCAGTTTAGTTTAGTTTAGTGTCTTTCTGTGTATTTCTCAACATACACACATGTATATATGTATGTATGTATGTATTTCTATACACACACATTACAACATATATATATATATATTGAGAGAGTGAGAAAAGAAGAAGCCTGGAGTAATATAGGCAGACATAATGACTGTTGTAAAGCATGGCAATGGTTTTCTAATGACCCAGTATAGTGACTCATTGTTTCCACTGATCTTCCTTCCCTCTCTCTCTCTCCTCTCTCTCTCTCTCTCTCTCTCTCTCTCTCTCTCTCTCTCTCTCTCTCTCTCTCTCCTCTCTCTCTCTCTCTCTATGTAACAGTCATCTGTTTAAGATTCTATCTTGTCTATATTAGCAGAGTGACTGAATGAAGGAATGGAAGAACAGCAATACTTACAGCACACTTCTCTCCTCATTCTTCTAAACTGTTTGTTGTAAGGCTGATGAAAGATAGAGATGATCTCTCCCCCATCTCTCTCTCTCTCTCTCTCTCTCTCTCTCTCTCTCTCTCTCTCTCTCTCTCCTGTTTAAAGCTTTATAAACGCCATTAGAGTTAGAACAGGAGCAGGAAATATTTGCACTTCTTCTTCCTCAATAGATTCTGGGTGGGTTACACAGTATTTATGGCCAAACTGTGGCACAATCTATGGCAGGGAGGTGGTACAAATAGTTTTTAGGGCTCCCTCCCTCTCCCCTTACATTTGTATTGTTTGAAACCTTGCGCTCTCTTCTATTCTTTTACTGATTTCACTCATTTGACTGTGGCCATGCTGTGGCACCATGCTATTAATGGTGTCACTCATTAGACTGTGGCCATGTTGTGGCACCATTCTATTAATGGTGTCACTCATTAGACTGTGGGCCATAGTGGGGCACCATGCTATTAATGGTGTCACTCATTAGGACTGTGGCCATGTTGTGGCACCATTCTATTAATGGTGTCACTCATTAGACTGTGGCCATGCTGTGGCACCATGCTATTAATGGTGTCACTCATTAGACTGTGACCATGTTGTGGCACCATTCTATTAATGGTGTCACTCATTAGACTGTGGCCATGTTGTGGCACCATTCTATTAATGGTGTCACTCATTAGACTGTGGCCATAGTGGGGCACCATGCTATTAATGGTGTCACTCATTAGACTGTGGCCATGCTGTGGCACCATGCTATTAATGGTGTCACTCATTAAACTGTGGCCATAGTGGGGCACCATGCTATTAATGGTGTCACTCATTAGACTGTGGCCATGTTGTGGCACCATTCTATTAATGGTGTCACTCATTAGACTGTGGCCATGCTGTGGCACCATGCTATTAATGGTGTCACTCATTAGACTGTGGCCATGTTGTGGCACCATTCTATTAATGGTGTCACTCATTAGACTGTGGCCATGCTGTGGCACCATGCTATTAATGGTGTCACTCATTAGACTGTGGCCATAGTGGGGCACCATGCTATTAATGGTGTCACTCATTAGACTGTGGCCATGTTGTGGCACCATTCTATTAATGGTGTCACTCATTAGACTGTGGCCATGCTGTGGCACCATGCTATTAATGGTGTCACTCATTAGACTGTGGCCATAGTGGGGCAACACACTCTTACCCGTTCTAGTCATTAGACTGTGGCCATACTGGGGCAACACACTCTTTTACTGGTTTCACTCATTTGACTGGGGCAATACACTCATATTCGTTTCAGTCACTAGACTGGCCATGCTGGGGCACTTATAGTTGATGAAACTGGTCCCAGTATTTCTTCAAGTTTTGTACTTATTTTATTGATCTTTTTCTTTTATTGTTGTCGAATTGCCAAGTTACAGGACTTGAAACAGTGAATGTAAAGACTCACACACACACACGTGTGCACATACACACACTCGTGTACATAAACACACTCGTGTATATGCACACACAACACACACACACACACACACACACACTTGTGTATATGCAGACACACATGTACACACACAGACTCGTGTATATGCAGACACACACATATTGCACTAACAGATGCATACACAGAAAGAGAGGTGCATACATACTTAGCCATGATAGGTTTCTGCCACTGACATAGTATTGGATATTTGGCAAGTAGTGGGACTGAAATGTCTTTTGGTTTCAGGATATAAAACTATTTCTTTTAAAGTGTTTATATTTATCTAAAAATCTGCCAGAGTTTTTGAGGAATACGCCTGGCTCACATGTTCCAAATTTCGGCATGATTTCTACAGCCATAGGTAGTGTCTTGAATTAGAAATATGGTAATGAAAGGGTTAATGCCATAGGTAGTGTCTTGAATTAGAAATATGGTAATGAAAGGGTTAATGCCATAGGTAGTGTCTTGAATTAGAAATATGGTAATGAAAGGGTTAATGCCATAGGTAGTGTCTTGAATTAGAAATATGGTAATGAAAGGGTTAATGCCATAGGTAGTGTCTTGAATTAGAAATATGGTAATGAAAGGGTTAATGCCATAGGTAGTGTCTTGAATTAGAAATATGGTAATGAAAGGGTTAATGCCATAGGTAGTGTCTTGAATTAGAAATATGGTAATGAAAGGGTTAATGCCATAGGTAGTGTCTTGAATTAGAAATATGGTAATGAAAGGGTTAATGCCATAGGTAGTGTCTTGAATTAGAAATATGGTAATGAAAGGGTTAATGCCATAGGTAGTGTCTTGAATTAGAAATATGGTAATTGAAAGGGTTAATGCCATAGGTAGTGTCTTGAATTAGAAATATGGTAATGAAAGGGTTAATGCCATAGGTAGTGTCTTGAATTAGAAATATGGTAATGAAAGGGTTAATGCCATAGGTAGTGTCTTGAATTAGAAATATGGTAATGAAAGGGGTTAATGCCATAGGTAGTGTCTTGAATTAGAAATATGGTAATGAAAGGGTTAATGCCATAGGTAGTGTCTTGAATTAGAAATATGGTAATGAAAGGGTTAATGCCATAGGTAGTGTCTTGAATTAGAAATATGTAATGAAAGGGTTAATGCCATAGGTAGTGTCTTGAATTAGAAATATGGTAATGAAAGGGTCCGTTTCCATGCAGTGTGTATAGAGTCTGTTTTCCAGGCAGAGGAACATTTTTTTATTATCAGTCAGTTTCACTTCCTTGAATGCTGTTTTTCTTTTGTTTATTCTGTGTGTGTGTGTGTGTGTGTGTGTGTGTGTGTGAGAGAGAGAGAGAGAGAGAGAAGTTGTTGAACAGGTTTATATTTTTTTGTAGGAAACCTCTGGTGTACTATGCCACCTATGGAGGTGGTGTAGGTGGTGGTTCTGTTGCCTTGGTTACATCAAGAAATGTTGACAATTATTCAACTAGAAAACAATGATCTTTTTGCAAACAGCAAGACTTATGTGGTGTAGTGTGGTGGAGTGTAGGGTGGAGTGGTGGAGTGTAGGGTGGAGTGGTGTGGTGTAGTATAATATAGTGTAGGGTGGAGTAGTGTGGTGTAGGTGGTGCAGTGGAGTGGTGTAGAGTGGTGTGGTGTAGGGTAGGGTGGTGTGGTGCAGTGTAGGGTGGTGTGGTGTGGTGTGGTGTGGTGCAGTGCAGTGCAGTGTAGTGTAGTGTAGGGTGGAGTGGTGTGGTGTAGGGTAGGGTGGTGTGGTGCAGTGTAGGGTGGTGTGGTGTGGTGTGGTGTGGTGCAGTGCAGTGCAGTGTAGTGTAGTGTAGGTGGAGTGGTGTGGTGTAGGGTAGGGTGGTGTGGTGCGGTGTTAGGGTGGGTGTGGTGTAGGGTGTGTGTATGTGGTGTGGTGGAGACAATGTTATTCTGATATGTATGGTGGTTGATTGACAGAATCAGTGGAGCATCAGACAAAATACCTGTGGTATTTGTTCTGGCCCTTAGTATTCTGAGTTCAAATCCTGCCAAGGTAACTTTGTCTTTAATTCTTCCAAGGTCAATAAAATAAAGTAGCAGTCATGTACTGGGTCAATATAATAGACTTTTCTAAACCCCCCCCCCCCCCCCCCCCCCCCCCTCTCCGCCCTCAACCTCCCCCCACTCCGCAATCAACAGTTGAGAGACACTATTAATTAGTGTCAAGGCAGTCACTCTTCTAACTAAACAACTACCTCGTTCATTTAATTAGAGTAATTAAAAAATATTTATAATTAATCATTTGTATTATCTTCACACACACACACACACACCACACACACACACACACACACACACACACACACACACACACACACACACTGGCATGTCTTAGTGGTTCAGTGAAAACAGGCATTGAGAAAATAAGTAGTGGGGTCAATATGATCAACTTAATCAAGTCCGTGCCCCAGCATGGCCACAGTGTAATGACCGAAAGCAGTAGAAGAAAATAAATGAATATTTTATACATGGTGTGGCTGTGGTCTAGGACCAAGAAGACCAGAGTTAGCTACAGAGGCTCCCTATATATCTACTGAGTGGCCTCCTTTATTTTAACTAACCCACTGGGTCATTGACGGTGACCAATGTTTCTGGGACATTGGAAACCGAGAGGGTCATATATATATAAAACGAAGGAAGTGTGGTAAGGAACTAGGTGGACCATAACACACCAGAGTACTCGATACTTTTGAGTAGTAGAGTGGGTAATAGGAATAGAGTGAGGACCCCGACTGCTGAGCTCCGCTGTTTCGACAGTTCTGAACACTAGCTGTCGAACCGGTCAGAGTTCAGCCATCGGGGTCCTGACTCTTTTCCTATATATATATATATATAATCATCATTATCATCATCATCATTTTATGTCTGCTTTTCCTGTTTGCAAGGGTTGTGACATGTCCTTCGTCATCCCCGTTTCATTTGGGTTGTATTCCAGAGTTATGGCAGTAGTGTGTGGAGGGTAAATAGATTTAAGGTAGTCGAAGTTGATGTTGCAGCATATTTGCAAATTGTAATTGTTTTGATATCTATCGGCTCAGGGTGTCAGGGCCCAGCTCCTTTTGGGGACACATACACACACACACACATATATAGAGGTCCGATGAGCTTTTGATTCCAGAGTTGGACCAGATTGATACAGATCGAGCTTGGAGATGATCAATCGCGAAACACCTCAATAAATGTAATGAAGATCTAACACTGTCATTTTATTATTATTTGTACGCGGTGGATTGGCAGTATCAGTAGAGAGTCGGACGCCATGCTTTTCAGCATAGAGTTACGGCCCTTTACGATCTGAGTTCAAATCTCGCTGAGGTTGACTTTGCCTTTCATCCTTACGGGGTCGATAAAATAAAGTACCAGTAATGCACTGGGTAATTGTTGGCCTTGTGCCTAAAGTAGAAACAATTATTTGTATGTATATATACTGAGAGATGAGGTTATCATAATAAAACAATCCCATTAAATTTTAGATAAGGCAATTTCAATTGAATTTGAATTCACCCCAAATAAAAAATCTCGAAAAATAAAAAGATAAACTGGTGTGTAATGTTTGTTAGAAGTAAATTTGGACATTCCTTTTTTATCTTCTATCTTTTAATATTTACCTTAGAGTGTTGTTTTGTTTGTGTCTGTTTATTTGCCTCTCTCCCACTCTAGTATTATTATTTAATTAGCTCTACATTAATGGCTTGACTAATTACAGATTTCTGAGGCAATAGTCTGAGCAATATTCTGGCATTGTCCCAGTGAAAGGAGGCAAAGGTTGTGGTGGTGGGCCTCCAGAAATAAGTAGAGCAAGCAAGCCAGTCAGCCAGCTAGACACAGACATACAGACAGACTGACAGACAGGCAAGCCAGACAGACAGACAGCAAGACAGCAAGGCAATGGTTGTGTTTATTTATAGTTGTTCTAATGTAAAGAAGAGATTAAATAAAGTCAGTTAGGCCAGCCAGCAGTCAGTGATATGGCTAAGTCTTCTCTCTCCCTTCCCATTCTATTCAATAATACAAGAACTGGATGACTTCATCACTTGTACACATTTGTTGAAAACTGCTCTCATTCCAACTAGTTTATTATAGAAAATTATTTGATAGATGCAGGCATGGCTGTGTGCTAAAACCCCTTTCATAGCAAACTGCCTCAACCACTTTTAGCTTTAACATACAAAGCTGGTTATTTTAAAGTCTTCCATAGGGTGCGCCATATTGCCATACTGTGTATCTTGGGCACTTTAAACCTGACAGAGCCCATCCCTCTCCAGGCCTGAGTAGAGTAGATTTCTTCCAGAGAAGGAGAGGAAGTGAGAAAGAGATATAGAGGAAGAATTGACCCCAGTGCTAGACTGATACTTTTTTTATCGACCTTGAATTGATGAAAAGCGAACTTAGAGAGCAGAGAGACTGAACGAATACCACAAAGCATTCTATACAACATTCTAATGACTCTGCCAAAACCACTTATGAGGTTAACCCTTTTGTTGCAAACCCATCCAAAACCAGATATGGAGTTAAACCATTATAAAGGGATCCTCTTTGAATTAAAAATCTTCCAACATAATTTTATATAAAACGTTTTCGTTACGTTTGGTTTGCAAATGCTATTTTAATTATGAATATTTAATAATTTAAGTGAACCCTTTTAAATTCTTCATTAATTAATTCAAATGCAGTGTTTCAGAGAGAGAGAGAGAGAGAGAGGTGTCGGATAGATTTTTTGGAGAGAGAGAAGGAGAAAAATAGAGATGGAGAGAAGGGGAGAGAGACAGGTGTCGGATAGATTTTTGGGAGAGAGAGAGAGAATGAGAAAGATAGGAGAGAGAGTGAGAAGGAGAAAAATAGGAGATGGAGAGAGAGAGAGTGAGAAGGAGAAAGATAGGAGATGGAGAGAGAGAGAGTGAGAAGGAGAAAGATAGGAGAGAGAGAGAGAGAGAGAGTGAGAAGGAGAAAGATAGGAGAGAGAGAGAGAGTGAGAAGGAGAAAGATAGGAGATGGAGAGAGTGAGAGAGAGAAAGAGAGAGGTGTTGGATAGATTTTTGTATTTGTCAAAGTTGGATTAATAGAAATTGGTAAACAGATAATGTATTTTAATTTATTGTGGCATAAAAAAAACAAGAGTTCAATGACCTTTAGGTTCAGTATTATTGTCTAGTGCAGAGGTTCTCATAGTCCCCCCCCCCCATCCCGTGGGGGCGTTGAGAAGGTCTAGGGGGCACTGGGGCCTAAGGGGAGATGGGTGGGTGGGTAGAGATGATATAATAGTATATTAAATATCAAATGATATTTATTATATATAAATATAGTAAAATAAAAGAACATATAATATTTATTTATACATAGTGTATATTATATTATTTGTATTTATTTATACATAGTATATATTATTTGTATTTATTTATACATAGTATATAATATATTATTTGTATTTATTTATACATAGTATATAATATATTATTTGTATTTATTTATACATAGTATATAATATATTATTTGTATTTATTTATACATAGTATATAATATATTATTTGTATTTATTTATACATAGTATATAATATATTATTTGTATTTATTTATACATAGTATATATTATATTATTTATTATATTTAAACGATTTTATTTATTATATATTATTTTTATTTATTATTATTATTTACTAATTGTGTTACTCCATTGAACTTGAAACTTTGTCGACATAACTTTCTACAATCTTGTTATCTTGTTCTTCACAATTTTAGACTTTATATTCTCTCTGTTTAGTTTTAAACTGTTTATATTTATCTAAAAACCTTCTGTCACAGTTTTATGTAAGATCCTATAAGTTATGTTCCACATACCAACTAAACTACAAGAAAGTTATGTCTAAATCCCTCCAAATTCTTGATTATTTTCTGAATTATTTGAAAACCATAGGCAGTGTTTCATTAGTGATATAGTAAGAAGATGATATATATAGTACTGTAGTAAGATATATATAGTATTGTAGTATTATATATATAGTATTGTAGTAAGATATATATAGTATTGTAGTAAGATATATAGTATTATATAGTACTGTAGTAAGATATATATAATATTGTAGTATTATATATATAGTATTGTAGTAAGATATATATAGTATTGTAGTAAGATATATAGTATTATATAGTATTGTAGTAAGATATATATAGTATTGTAGTAAGATATATATAGTATTGTAGTAAGATATATAGTATTGTAGTAAGATATATATAGTATTGTAGTAAGATATATATAGTATTGTAGTATTATATATATAGTATTGTAGTAAGATATATATAGTATTGTAGTAAGATATATAGTATTATATAGTATTGTAGTAAGATATATATAGTATTGTAGTAAGATATATAGTATTATATAGTATTGTAGTAAGATATATATAGTATTGTAGTAAGATATATATAGTATTGTAGTATTATATATATAGTATTGTAGTAAGATATATAGTATTATATAGTATTGTAGTAAGATATATATAGTATTGTAGTAAGATATATATAGTATTGTAGTATTATATATATAGTATTGTAGTAAGATATATAGTATTATATAGTATTGTAGTAAGATATATATAGTATTGTAGTAAGATATATATAGTATTGTAGTATTATATATATAGTATTGTAGTAAGATATATAGTACTATATAGTATTGTAGTAAGATATATATAGTATTGTAGTAAGATATATATAGTAGTGTAGTATTATATATATAGTATTGTAGTAAGATATATAGTATTGTAGTAAGATATATATAGTATTGTAGTATTATATATATAGTATTGTAGTAAGATATATAGTATTATATAGTATTGTAGTAAGATATATAATATTATATAGTAGTGTAGTATTATATATATAGTATTGTAGTAAGATATATATAGTATTGTAGTAAGATATATATAGTATTGTAGTAAGATATATAGTATTGTAGTAAGATATATATAGTATTGTAGTAAGATATATAGTATTGTAGTAAGATATATATAGTATTGTAGTAAGATATATAATATTATATAGTAGTGTAGTATTATATATATAGTAGTGTAGTAAGATATATATAGTATTGTAGTAAGATATATATAGTATTGTAGTATTATATATATAGTATTGTAGTAAGATATATAATATTATATAGTATTGTAGTAAGATATATATAGTATTGTAGTAAGATATATAGTATTATATAGTATTGTAGTATTATATATATAGTATTGTAGTAAGATATATATAGTATTGTAGTAAGATATATATAGTATTGTAGTAAGATATATAGTATTATATAGTATTGTAGTATTATATATATAGTATTGTAGTAAGATATATATAGTATTGTAGTAAGATATATAGTATTATATAGTATTGTTGTATTATATATATAGTATTGTAGTAAGATATATATAGTATTGTAGTAAGATATATAATATTATATCGTAGTGTAGTATTATATATATAGTATTGTAGTAAGATATATATAGTATTGTAGTAAGATATATATATCTTCCATGTTATGTAATGTTTTCTTGAGATGAAGGTTGTCATATTTATATTTTTTCCCTGTTATTTCCAGAAATTGACAAAGGCTGTTGGGATAAAGATAAAGATAAAGATAATGGCTTATCCTATGAATGTCGCACACTTCTCTTCAAAGCACTTCATAATCTTATTGAAAGGTAAGGACCTTTATATTGTTGTTGCATTTACAAACAGGGGCTTGAGAGGGCTCAGTTGTGTGAAGGGCACAACAACCTTTCTAGTGTTAGTGACATGATCAAATACACCGTGTACACTCTGTAAAGTGGTTGGTGATAGGGAGGACATCCAGCCGTAGAAAACTTTCCAAACAAAAGGTCTTAATTAAGGGCTCATGATATATCCAGCCCTTGCTAGAAAGGTGACCATATGATCTCCCCCGCCCCCTCTCAAACATTCATTAATTAATTACATCATTATCTAGTTTTTAATTGCTACCGAACAGTTTTGTGTTCATGGCAGAAGTTAGGGAAATGTTATATAAATTGTTTCAGGTTTTTTGAATATTATTAAAATCCCCATCACTATGTCCCTTTTCTCTCTCTCTCTCTCTCTCAATAGTTTTCAGTGAAAGTGCAGAAAGATAGATATATAGATGTGATATTACTAGTTAAAACCAGTAAATACCATTATTCAAGTTAGTAGTAGTAGTCAATACTTGTGATAAGCAGTTTACACACACACACACACACACACACACACACACACACACACACACACACACACACACACATGTTTGTGTGTGTAGAGAGAGAGAGTAGGAGCGAGGGAGTTGGGGGGGGGGGGTTGTTCACTGACTTTTTAGAGATGTCATTTTGCTGGAATAACCCTCAAGTATGAAGTGGTTAGTGTGTGTCTCCCTCCCTCCTCTCTCTCCATCCCCCAGCTTCTCTCAGGCTGAATTTAGTAACCATTTACCGAAGGTGTTAGGTTACTGTTGGAAGTTTAAATCTTGTTAGTTTACAGTTTAGAATGAGCTACTGTTGTTGTTGTTGTTATTGGTGGTACACTGCTGCTGCTACTACCACCACCACTACTACTACAACATATGCCTGTATATTATATGACCTATCAATATATACATCACCAGCCTCTCTCACTACACCATCCTCTCCCTCCAGTCCTATTCAACACCCACTTAATTTACAGATGTTAGATATCATCAATGGTGCTAACATGACTTAGGATTTCTACCCACTGAGACATTTATATAATATATTGACTTGATTTTTACCAAATACTGTGGTCTTGAATATATATTGGCAGTGAGACATGGGCATTGTGTGCAGAGGACCTGCGCAGACTAGAAAGGAACGAAGCTTGCAAGCTCCGTTGGATGTGTAATAGGAATATACGTGAACGGCAAAGCATAATTGAACTAAGTGAGAAATTAGGAATAAGAGGGATCAAATGCTGTTTACTTGAGAGAAGACTACGTTGGTATAGTTATGTGATTCGCATGAAAGACGACAGCTGTATAAAAAAGTGCAGGGCAGTCAAAATTGATGGAAGTTACGGAGTAGGTAGACCCAGAGAAATCTGGGACGATTTCATAAATTCCGACCCGACACACTTGCACCTCTCTAAGACAATGTCACTGGACTGAGATCTTTGGCGCTACACAATAATACAGAAGACCCGCCTTGCCTATGTACAAAACGAGACCTACAGTCAGTAGGCACCCCTTAACCAAATATACACCCCAATCCACTACCCCTACTCCATCCTCCCACTCCCACCAACACCACCCTCTCTCTGTAAAGTTGGTACCACAACATCCAGTCCAAATAAATGAGGTCGTGTAGGTGTCACGACAAAAAACCACAGTCCACGCTGTAATGTGGCCGTGTAGGTAACACGGTAAAAACCTCCCAGTCCACACTGTAAATGTGGTTGGTGTTAGGAAGGGCATCCAGCCGTAGAAAACCTGCCAAACAGTCCTACATGGGCGAGACACGGTCACCCGACCAACCTTGCCTCAAATTGGGACAACTCCCGTCTAACCCATGCTAGCATGGAAGATAGACGTTAAACGATGATGATGATGATGATATATATATATATATATATATATATATATATATATATATATATATATATATATATATATATATATATATATATATATTGAAAGACCACACAGTATTTGGTAAAAATCAAGTCTATATATGTATATATATGTATATATGTATATATGTATATGGGATTCCTCCGAAGGGTCCTTGTAGTAATGTTACTCGATTTAGCTCAGAGATCAGAGGGACACTCCAGGTAGAGCCTTCTCCGAATTGAGAGATTACAGCTCTGGTACTATGTGGTTAGAATGTCCCAGGAAAGAATCACTGGACAGATTTTACAGGCAAAACCAACTGGTAGGAGACCCAGGAGTAGACCCCAAGCAAGATGGTTGGATAACATCCATGAGCGTATTATGTTTACAAGGACCCCATTCCATTGCAGGGTTGTCTGAGGAAGCATTATGTTTACAAGGACCCCAGTCCATTGCAGGGTTGACTGAGGAAGCATTATGTTTACAAGGACCCCAGTCCATTGCAGGGTTGACTGAGGAAGCATTATGTTTACAAGGGCCCTAGTCAAGTGCAGGGTTGTCTGAGGAAGCATTATGTTTACAAGGGCCCTAGTCAAGTGCAGGGTTGACTGAGGAAACATTGTTTACAAGGGCCCTAGTCAAGTGCAGGGTTGACTGAGGAAACATTGTTTACAAGGGCCCTAGTCAAGTGCAAGGTTGACTGAGGAAACATTGTTTACAAGCTCAACACCCAAACCACCAGGCCACATGCCTTTACTACAGGCTGTCATTTATTTACAAGAGAAAATAAAAACACTGATAAATTTTATCAACATGTTTGCTTGTTTAACTAACTTCAAATGAACCTAGCTCCAAATAATTTCAAGCAGTTTCCCCCTTTTAATTATATATTTATAACGAATTAGAAAATAATTAATGTTTATAGCCTGTCTGACTGGAATGAAGGCTATAAAATGCAATGTTAATGAACACTTACACTGAATATGTGTGCGTGTATATATATATGTGTAAATGCTGACATCATATATATATATCGTAATTATGTTATGGTGAATTCTCAACATTAATTTTTCGCTATGCATGTACACACACAGTACACACACAAGCTCACATATACACACAGTACACACACAAGCTCACATATACACACAGTACACACACAAGCTCACATGTACACACAGTACACACACAAGCTCACATGTACACACAGTACACACACAAGCTCACATGTACACACAGTACACACACAAGCTCACATGTACACACAGTACACACACAAGCTCACATATACACACAGTACACACACAAGCTCACATATACACACAGTACACACACAAGCTCACATGTACACACAGTACACACACAAGCTCACATGTACACACAGTACACACACAAACTCACATATACACACAGTACACACACAAGCTCACATGTACACACAGTACACACACAAGCTCACATGTACACACAGTACACACACAAGCTCACATGTACACACAGTACACACACAAGCTCACATATACACACAGTACACACACAAGCTCACATATACACACAGTACACACACAAGCTCACATGTACACACAGTACACACACAAGCTCACATGTACACACAGTACACACACAAGCTCACATGTACACACACATACCTGGGTTTGGGGCTGTAATAGAAAAAACATTAGGTCATTAGCTTGCTTTGACATATTGAATTAAAACCAGTTTAAAAAACACATTTCTACAATTTTCTATAATATACAATATTTAGCAACTGTATATACAATATATATATATATATATATAATATATATATATATATATATATATATATACACACACACACACACACACATAGACATCATTATCTTCATCATCATCGTTAAACGTTCATCTTCCACGCTAGCATGGGTTGGACAGCTTTGTCCCACTTGAGGCTTGTATAGAACTTTCTGGCAGGTTTTCTATAGCTAGATGCCCTTCCTAGCGCCAACCACATTGACAGTGTGGACTGGGAGCCTTTTTACCAGGTCTCCTACATGACCACTTTACAGTGTGGACTGGGAGCCTTTTTACCAGGTCTCCTACATGACCACTTTACAGTGTGGACTGGGAGCCTTTTTACCAGGTCTCCTACATGACCACTTTACAGTGTGGACTGGGAGCCTTTTTACCAGGTCTCCTACATGACCACTTTACAGTGTGGACTGGGAGCCTTTTTACCAGGTCTCCTACATGACCACTTTACAGTGTGGACTGGGAGCCTTTTTACCAGGTCTCCTACATGACCACTTTACAGTGTGGACTGGGAGCCTTTTTACCAGGTCTCCTACATGACCACATTGACAGTGTGGACTGGATGTTCTGTGATACCAACATAACTTAGGTATATTACCATCATGCTAGCGTGGAAGATGGATGTTAAACGATGATGATGACTGTAGTGGGACTGTTATCATCTGTACTGTCCTGGGACTATTACCATCTGTACTGTACTGTACTGGGACTATTACCATCTGTACTGTACTGGGACTATTACCATCTGTACTGTACTGGGACTATTACCATCTGTACTGTCCTGGGACTATTACCATCTGTACTGTCCTGGGACTATTACCATCTGTACTGTACTGGGACTATTACCATCTGTACTGTACTGGGACTATTACCATCTGTACTGTACTGGGACTATTACCATCTGTACTGTACTAGGACTATTACCATCTGTACTGTACTGGGACTATTACCATCTGTACTGTACTGGGACTATTACCATCTGTACTGTACTGTACTAGGACTATTACCATCTGTACTGTACTGGGACAATTGCTATCTGTACTGTACTGGGACTATTACCATCTCTACTGTACTGGGACTATTACCATCTCTACTGTACTGTCCTGGGACTATTACTATCTGTACTGTACTGGGACTATTACCATCTCTACTGTACTGTACTGGGACTATTACCATCTCTACTGTACTGGGACTATTACCATCTGTAATGTCCTGGGACTATTACCATCTGTACTGTACTGGGACTATTACCATCTGTAATGTCCTGGGACTATTACTATCTGTACTGTACTGGGACTATTACCATCTCTACTGTACTGGGACTATTACCATCTGTAATGTCCTGGGACTATTACCATCTGTACTGTACTGGGACTATTACCATCTGTACTGTACTGTACTGGGACTATTACCATCTCTACTGTACTGGGACTATTACCATCTCTACTGTACTATTACCATCTGTACTGTACTGTACTGGGACTATTACCATCTCTACTGTACTGGGACTATTACTATCTCTACTGTACTGTACTATTACCATCTCTACTGTACTGGGACTATTACTATCTCTACTGTACTATTACCATCTGTACTGTACTGTCCTGGGACTATTACCATCTATACTGTACTGTACTGGGACTATTACCATCTGTACTGTACTGTACTGGGACTATTACCATCTGTACTGTACTGTACTGGGACTATTACCATCTGTACTGTACTGTCCTGGGACTATTACCATCTGTACTGTACTGTCCTGGGACTATTACCATCTATACTGTACTGTCCTGGGACTATTACCATCTATACTGTACTGTACTGGGACTATTACCATCTGTACTGTACTGTACTGGGACTATTACCATCTCTACTGTATTAAATAGTTATTTTGAGCAGTACTAATTGAAGCCACAGAGAAAGTTCTGGGTATTTACAGTGAAGTGATGCAGTGGTTGGTGTTAGAGAGATGTGAGGGGTGTAATGGTGGGGGAAGATGTGAGGGGTGGAATGGTGGGGGGAGATGTGAAGGGTGGAATGGTGGGGGAAGATGTGAGGGGTGGAATGGTGGGGGAAGATGTGAGGGGTGTAATGGTGGGGGGAGATGTGAGGGGTGTAATGGTGGGGGGAGATGTGAGGGGTGTAATGGTGGGGGAAGATGTGAGGGGTGGAATGGTGGGGGGGAGATGTGAGGGGTGTAATGGTGGGGGGAGATGTGAGGGGTGAGAGGCTGTCAAGTTCAGTAATGTTATATAACAACTAATTATTGGAACTCTGATGTTTACAAAACCTTATTTTTGCTGTGTTAGAGGCAGATAATACATTTATTATGTCAGTGGGCAGTGGGGGTCGGTGTGTATGGGGTGGTGTATATAGCAGGGCGAGTGTGTATGGGGTGGTGTATATAGCAGGGTGAGTGTGTATGGGGTGGTGTATATAACAGGGCTGGTGTGTATGGGGTGGTGTATACAGCAGGGTGAGGGTGTATACAGTAGGGTGAGTGTGAATGGGGTGGTGTATACAGCAGGGTCGGTGTGTATGGGGTGGTGTATACAGCAGGGTGAGGGTGTATACAGTAGGGTGAGTGTATGGGGTGGTGTATACAGCAGGGTGAGGGTGTATACAGTAGGGTGAGTGTATGGGGTGGTGTATACAGCAGGGTGAGGGTGTATACAGTAGGGTGAGTGTATGGGGTGGTGTATACAGCAGGGTGAGGGTGTATACAGTAGGGTGAGTGTATGGGGTGGTGTATACAGCAGGGTGAGGGTGTATACAGTAGGGTGAGTGTATGGGGTGGTGTATATATATAATTAAATAATACAATTGCGTATTGCCATATTTAGTTTGAATAAAATCTAAACTTACAACAGACACACATACATACATAGACACACACACACAGACATAGACACACACACAGACAGACACACACACACACAGACATAGACACACACACACAGACATAGACACACACACAGACATAGACACACACACACAGACATAGACACACACACACAGACATACACTCTTATTAGTTCCAGTCAGTAGTCCATGGTAGTCCATCATTTAGTCTCTCATATCGACCTCACTATTTACTTTTACGAGTCTTGTACACATATTTTATTGATTTCTAATTATTGAACTGCTAAGTTATTGTCTTTAAATACACACACACATACCCCCCCCCCCCCCCACACACACAGGTGTATGGTTTGTGGTTGTATTATCATAGTGTCATGTGATATCATGTGGTTTTTCTTACAACTGTACCTTTGCATGGGGTGTGATATCATGTGGTATTTCTTACAACTGTACCTTTGCATGGGGTGTGATATCATGTGGTATTTCTTACAACTGTACCTTGGCATGGGGTGTGATATCATGTGGTATTTCTTACAACTGTACCTTGGCATGGGGTGTGATATCATGTGGTATTTCTTACAACTGTACCTTGGCATGGGGTGTGATATCATGTGGTATTTCTTACAACTGTACCTTGGCATGGGGTGTGATATCATGTGGTATTTCTTACAACTGTACCTAATGATTGTCACCACATGTATGTGGATGCACAAATATACACACACAGTTAACTTGAATTCACCTCTGTGTGTGTGTGTGTGTGTGTTTAATATATACATACATTCACATGTATGCCTACACATACACCTGTCTAACCCGCCACCCTTTGTCACATGATACATTGGTCAGCTCATACAAGTACACTTTAACACTTCCAGCATCAGTATCATCATTGCCAAGGTCTGATGTACATCAGACCTTCATACCCTTAGTTTTGTGTAACACACACACACGGGCATGTTAACTCAATATTTAATGATTATCTCCCTTTTTAAAACTCTTATATATCTAAGATACATTCTGACCTGTACCCCCCCCCCAAAAAAAATGGCTGGCTAAACACACGTGCTTTCCTCCCATAAAATAATTCATTTTTCTCTTTCTTCCTCTTCTTACTTTCGTCCCTCTTTCTATTTCTTCTGTCTCCCATTCAATCTTCTGATGAAGGACCAATGTCTGAAACATAAAAACATCAGTCATCATTGTACAATATCATTCTCTTGAGTTATACATACATATAGATATATACATATATATATATATATATGTATGTATATATATATATATATATGTATATATATGTATGTATGTATGTATATATATACATACACACATACATACATACATACATAGTGGCTGCTAACTCGTTTTCGAGTACGGCCACTACTTTATATCCATGTAGGAGAACCCCTACCGATGCGCTGAACGAGTGTGACTTTTTAGTCCAGCCAGCGACTTGAAAACTCTGGTACAAACACTACACTTGTGACAATTATTGACACATAGTGCTGGGCCCATGGTACCATGTGACGACAAGTGCAGAGAGATCTCCAGATAGAAAGCAATGCCTGTGCCGTGAAGCTTTTATAGTGAGCAAAGGCACTGCACAAAGCCAGTCCCACTCTCTTAACCAAGATGATATTTACCAAAAAGAAGAACAAGTCAACATCATTGGATACCATCAGGGTTCATCATCATCATCATCATCACCGTTTTACGTCCGTTCTTCCACGCTAGCATGGGTTAGACGGGTTGTCCTGTTGTGGGCAGTGTCTGGTCGGCTGACCATGCCTTGCTCATACAGGAACTGATCTGGCTTGATTTCTACAGCTGGATGCCCTTCCTAACACCAACCTCATTTACAGTGAGTGCTGGGTGCTTTTTCGTGGCGCCTACACGTCCACTTTACAGTGTGGGCTGGGTGCTTTTTTGCCGTGGCACCTCCACGACCACCTTGCGGTGGGGGGGGGGGGGGGCATATTGTTTATATGCTTCAGCATGTACCCATGGGAGGTCGGGTACCCTGTATTACTGCGTGACGCCAGAAGTCACGGTCGTGTGTCATTGACTTTGAGAGGTGTAGTTGGGTAAGGTCGGCTTTTATCACCTCATCCCAAGTCATCTTGGGTCTCCCCACTCCGCGGTTTCCATTAACTTCTAGTGCTCTGCACCTTTTTATGCAGCTGTCATCCTTCATACGCATCACATGTCCATACCAGCGTAACCGCCTCTCCTGCACGCAGCATTTGATTCCTCTTATGCTCAGTCTCTCTCTCAATTCCTTTATGCTTTGTCGTTCGCGTATATTACTGTTACACATCCATCGGAGCATGCAGGCTTCGTTTCTCTCTAATCTACGTAAGTCTTCCACCTTCAGCGCGCAGGTCTCACTACCATGTAACATTGCTGTTTGGATACACGCATCATACAGTCTGCCTTTCATTCTGAGGGAGAAGCCTTTTGCAGCTAGCAGTGGTAGTAGTTCCCTAAACTTCTTCCATCCCGTTCTTACCCTAGTTATTGTACTTTCTGAGCACCCACCTCCGTTGCTAATTCGGTTGCAGGTGTTATATCAGAGTTTCCCTTCTCCTAGAATTCTGCCTTGACAAAGGCTAAGGGGTCATCTCTCCCGGATACATACATACATACATATAATACATACATACACACATACACACATACACACACATTCATACAATCATACATACATACATATATACATGTATACATACACATACATACAATTATACATACACATACACACAATTATACATACACATACACACAATTATACACACATACATACCCACATACATACCCACACAATCATTATAAGCAGCAGCGTGTTGCACCTGCTTTCTAAACTAGCATGGGTTGAACAGGTTGACATGGTCCGAGACCAGAGGGGTCAAATTAACCTTATCTTGTTCACGTATTTCATATTTGGCATGGAACGGATTTTACAGCTGGATCCCCTTCTTAATACCAACCACTTTACAGCATTGACTAGGTCTACTTTTTCATCACACACACACATAACCACTGATAATTATTGATTATTTTCATTATCAACCCTTTAACATTTACATTACTCTATATATACTATTGTATTTTCACAGTAAAGGCTTTACCTCACATAATATCTCACATAACATTTACATTGCTCTATATATACTATTGTATTGTCACAGTAAAGGCTTTACCTCACATAATATCTCACATAACATTTACATTACTCTATATATACTATTGTATTTTCACAGTAAAGGCTTTACCTCACATAATATCTCACATAACATTTACATTACTCTATATATACTATTGTATTGTCACAGTAAAGGCATTACCTCACATAATATCTCACATAACATTTACATTACTCTATATATACTATTGTATTGTCACAGTAAAGGCATTACCTCACATAATATCTCACATAACATTTACATTACTCTATATATACTATTGTATTGTCACAGTAAAGGCATTACCTCACATAATATCTCACATAACATTTACATTACTCTATATATACTATTGTATTTTCACAGTAAAGGCTTTACCTCACATAATATCTCACATAACATTTACATTACTCTATATATACTATTGTATTTTCACAGTAAAGGCTTTACCTCACATAATATCTCACATAACATTTACATTACTCTATATATACTATTGTATTTTCATGGTAAAGGCTTTACCTCACATAATATCTCACATAACATTTACATTGCTCTATATATACTATTGTATTTTCATGGTAAAGGCTTTACCTTACATAATTACCTGACATAATATCGAATCTATGAGATTTTGATACTATTTATTTTGAGCACAATACCTTAACATCAGTTTGAGAGGCCAGTTACAGCCAGTTTGAACAGAAAGAGGTGAGAGAATTCTGGCCGGATATGTCTCGTTTGAATGTTAAAGGGTTAAAGCATAAAAATAATATGTTTTTGTTAGAAATATGGTAACAAAACATTCAACTGAGTTGTTACCATATTTCTTACAAAAGACATTGTCATTTGCGTTTGCCATTAATAATGAAAAGAATGAAGAATTTCGGGGGTGTTAGTAATATAAACAACTTTCTTGTTATGAAGATGGTGATGGAAGGTTTTTAGATAAACATAAATACTTTAAAAATAGGTGGTGAGTCGGCAGAGTCATTAGAATGTCAGATAGAATGCTTTGTGCTATTTGTATTGGCTCTCTGAGTTCAAATCACACAGGTCAACCATTGCCTTTCATCCATTTGAGGTCAATAAGAAAGTAGCATTTCTTCCTCTATCACTCTATCTCCTCTGTTACCCCCTCTCCTTTGTTACTCCACCTGTCTCTCTCCTCTATTTACCCCCTCTCCTTTGTTACTCCACCTGTCTCTCTCTCTCTCCTTTGTTACTCCACCTGTCTCTTTCTCTCTCTCTCCTCTGTTACCCCACCTGTCTCTCTCTCTCTCTCTGTTACTCCACCTGTCTCTCTCTCTCTCACACACATACACAGATGGGTTCTACCAGATGGGTTATGAGTGCCCACGATATGCCACCATATGTCATAAAGGGGGTTACTGCGACTCCCATTACAAACAGTATTGTAAAATGAAATAGGGGCTGTTTTCTGGTGCACTGCTATATGAAAAAGGGTTAAAACAATAACATTGTATCTAAGCTAATAGCATGAGAGACTGCTGCTGCTATAGCTGCCGTTGTGTTGGCCTGGAATTATTCCTGCCATAAATAGCTACTACAACACTTGCAACAGGACCAATCCATTTTTGATATATCATCAGCTCTCTCTCCACCCCCTCCATGCCCCTCTCTCTCTCTCTCCACCTCCTCCATCCCTCTCTCTCTCTCTCCACCTCCTCCATCCCTCTCTCTACCAATTCACTGAAAGGAAAACTGGAGTTATTGTCCATTTTTCTCCACTTCGTATGGCTTCATCTTACCTTATTGATCGATAGCTTCACTTCAATGAGATATGCATGCACTCACACACAGGTGTATACATGTGTGTGTGTGTCTCTTTTTGCACCATGCTCTATATGTATGTTTGTGTGGTGTATACATCATATATCGATATATATGTGTTTGTATATGCACCACGGTATATATATATATATATATATATATATATATGTGTGTGTGTATATATATATATATATATAAGCAAATGGAAAAGCTAAGGCAGCAGATGGAGGGATGGTTGGGTTCTTAACATCTATAAATCCTTAATGTTTAAAAAATTTGTAGAGAGAGCACTTGGAAGTAGCTGTATATGGATTATTTTCCAAGCTAATGCTATGTATTTTTACATGTTGGTGAGAGGAGAATGGAGGTGAGGGAGAGACAGAGAGAGGAAGGGAGAGAGAGAAAGGGAGCTTGCAGAAGTGTTAGTGTCAGAATGTAATGTGTATATGTGTGTATAGGGTTGGATATGCAGGCACACACACACAGACATACACACACATATGTTCCTTAGAAAGCTGCTTTGTGTGCAGTGTCTTTATTGTATTCTATATAATTGAATTATTTCAAAAGCTGAAGAATTTTGTTAACTTAGTGATACAGGTGTGACTGTGTCTTGGAGATGATAGCGGTGTGACTGTGTCTTGGAGATGACACAGGTGTGACTGTCTTGGAGATGATACAGGTGTGACTGTCTTGGAGATGATACAGGTGTGGCTGTGTCTTGAAGATGACACAGGTATGACTGCGTCTTGGAGATGATACAGGTGTGACTGTGTCTTGGAGATGACACAGGTGTGACTGTCTTGGAGATGATACAGGTGTGACTGTCTTGGAGATGACACAGGTGTGACTGTGTCTTGGAGATGATACAGGTGTGACTGTCTTGGAGATGACACAGGTGTGACTGTGTCTTGGAGATGATACAGGTGTGACTGTGTCTTGGAGATGACACAGGTGTGACTGTGTCTTACAGATGATACAGGTGTGACTGCCTTGGAGATGACACAGGTGTGACTGTGTCTTACAGATGATACAGGTGTGACTGTGTCTTACAGATGATACAGGTGTGACTGTGTCTTACAGATGATACAGGTGTGACTGTGTCTTACAGATGATACAGGTGTGACTGTGTCTTACAGATGATAGCTATACACACACAGCATCCTGGGTTCAAATCCACTTCATATCTTCAGTATGGGTCTTTAGCTTTGGGTCAGTTCCACCTGTTGTTGTTGCTCTTGATCCTGTTGATACTGTTAATGATGGTGTTGGTGTTGTTACTACTGTTGGTGTTGTTACTACTGTTGGTGTTGTTACTACTGTTGGTGTTGTTACTACTGTTGGTGTTGTTACTACTGTTGGTGTTGTTACTACTGTTGGTGTTGTTACTACTGTTGGTGTTGGTGTTCAAGTGATAAACTCCACTAACTCAGCTTCAAAACTGCTTCAACTTCAATGAAAGAAATTAGATTAAAATTCAACAACAGAATTGAAATAATTAATTATTGCTGTTGATTTCAATAAATAAATGATGACAGCTCATTAACTGAGATTGCTTACTGTAGTCTGATATAATGGAGATTAATAATTTTATTGCGGTTGTGTCAAATCTCCTGTGTGTTTACATTGTCATCGTATGATCATAACTGCTTTATAACTTTGTAAGCATAGGAGACACACTTTAATAGCAGGACACTGACCTCGCCTTAATAAAATTACACACACACACATATTGCTAGATTTTCTAATCCACCAGTCTCTTCTTAGCGCTGAGGGAGACCATCACTAATCTATTAATGTCGATATGATTCTTATATCGATATTATTTGGGCATCCACTGATGAGTTTATAAGAGCCCGCTTGTGTATAAAACTATGGATTATATACAAGTTTCTACATAACCTGGAAATTATTTATCCCAAATTGTAGAAATCTTATAACGAAACGGCCGTCTGGAAGGAAAGAGATATTTATTTAATTATGTCTCATATAAAATAATACAACCAGCTATCCACGGAATACTGATTAGTTAGCAGCCCAAACACTAAATTGGGATAATACTTAGGTATATCATAATGTTTGTTGAGTGAGATGGAGTTGGTCAGAGTATCGCTTAAGGCTTTCTCTGTTTATGTATTGTATATATATATATATATATATATATATATATATATATATATATATACACACACACACATATATAGTTTTAGTAAGGTGATGTCAGTGGCCTGTTTATTAAAGTATGTCTTGTTATTAAAATATATATTGCAACATATCATCATCATCATCGTTTAACGTCTATCTTCCATGCTAGCATGGGTTTAGACATATATATATATATATGTTGCAATATATATATAAATATATGTATATGTTACAATATATATGTATATATGTTGCAATATATATGTATATATGTTGCAATATATATGTATATTTTGTAACACACACATATATATATATATATATATATATGTGTTGCAATATCCGTAAGTGTGAAAAGGAAAAAAGAAAAGATTGGTGATCTCAGATTGTTAAAGCTAATGGAGATGACAATGGCAATGACAAGACAAGTGTAGAGAGAGGTTGTACTGAGAAAGGTCATGTCCGACCCATGCCTGGAACAATGGAGATGACAATGACAAGACAAGACAAGTGTAGAGAGAGGTTGTACTGAGAAAGACATGTCCGACCCATGCCTGGAACAATGGAGATGACAATGGCAATGACAAGACAAGTGTAGAGAGAGGTTGTACTGAGAAAGACATGTCCGACCCATGCCTGGAACAATGGAGATGACAATGGCAATGACAAGACAAGTGTAGAGAGAGGTTGTACTGAGAAAGACATGTCCGACCCATGCCTGGAACAATGGAGATGACAATGGCAATGACAAGACAAGTGTAGAGAGAGGTTGTACTGAGAAAGACATGTCCGACCCATGCCTGGAACAATGGAGATGACAATGGCAAGACAAGTGTAGAGAGAGGTTGTACTGAGAAAGACATGTCCGACCCATGCCTGGAACAATGGAGATGACAATGGCAATGACAAGACAAGTGTAGAGAGAGGTTGTACTGAGAAAGACATGTCCGACCCATGCCTGGAACAATGGAGATGACAATGGCAATGACAAGACAAGTGTAGAGAGAGGTTGTACTGAGAAAGACATGTCCGACCCATGCCTGGAACAATGGAGATGACAATGGCAATGACAAGACAAGTGTAGAGAGAGGTTGTACTGAGAAAGACATGTCTGACCCATGCCTGGAACAATGGAGATGACAATGGCAAGACAAGTGTAGAGAGAGGTTGTACTGAGAAAGACATGTCCGACCCATGCCTGGAACAATGGAGATGACAATGGCAATGACAAGACAAGTGTAGAGAGAGGTTGTACTGAGAAAGACATGTCCGACCCATGCCTGGAACAATGGAGATGACAATGGCAATGACAAGACAAGTGTAGAGAGAGGTTGTACTGAGAAAGACATGTCCGACCCATGCCTGGAACAATGGAGATGACAATGGCAATGACAAGACAAGTGTAGAGAGAGGTTGTACTGAGAAAGACATGTCTGACCCATGCCTGGAACAATGGAGATGACAATGGCAAGACAAGTGTAGAGAGAGGTTGTACTGAGAAAGACATGTCCGACCCATGCCTGGAACAATGGAGATGACAATGGCAATGACAAGACAAGTGTAGAGAGAGGTTGTACTGAGAAAGACATGTCCGACCCATGCCTGGAACAATGGAGATGACAATGGCAATGACAAGACAAGTGTAGAGAGAGGTTGTACTGAGAAAGACATGTCTGACCCATGCCTGGAACAATGGAGATGACAATGGCAAGACAAGTGTAGAGAGAGGTTGTACTGAGAAAGACATGTCCGACCCATGCCTGGAACAATGGAGATGACAATGGCAATGACAAGACAAGTGTAGAGAGAGGTTGTACTGAGAAAGACATGTCCGACCCATGCCTGGAACAATGGAGATGACAATGGCAATGACAAGACAAGTGTAGAGAGAGGTTGTACTGAGAAAGACATGTCCGACCCATGCCTGGAACAATGGAGATGACAATGGCAATGACAAGACAAGTGTAGAGAGAGGTTGTACTGAGAAAGACATGTCCGACCCATGCCTGGAACAATGGAGATGACAATGGCAATGACAAGACAAGTGTAGAGAGAGGTTGTACTGAGAAAGACATGTCCGACCCATGCCTGGAACAATGGAGATGACAATGGCAAGACAAGTGTAGAGAGAGGTTGTACTGAGAAAGACATGTCCGACCCATGCCTGGAACAATGGAGATGACAATGACAAGACAAGTGTAGAGAGAGGTTGTACTGAGAAAGACATGTCCGACCCATGCCTGGAACAATGGAAATGACAATGGCAAGACAAGTGTAGAGAGAGGTTGTACTGAGAAAGACATGTCTGACCCATGCCTGGAACAATGGACGTTAAATTAATAATAATAATTGTTTCTACTTTTGGCACAAGGCCAGCATAGACCCAATGTATTACTGGTACTTTATTCTATCGACCCCGGAAGGATGAAAGGCAAAGTTAACCTCGGTGGGATTTGAACTCAGATCATACAGGGAGGTAACTCTATGCTTCAAAGCATGGCGTCCGACCCTCTACCGATACTGCCAATCCACCGCCTAAATTAATAATAATAATAATAATTGTTTCTACTTTAGGCACAAAGCCAACAATTTTAGGGAGGGAAAGTTGATTAAATCAACCCCACTGCATTACTGGTACTTTATTTGATCGACCCTGTAAGAATGAAAGGCAAAGCTAACCTCGACGGGATTTGAATTCAGATCGTAAAGGCCCCTAATTCTTTGCGTCAAAACATGGTGTTCGACCCTCTACCGATACTGCCATAATAATATAAATAAATAAATATAGCATATTGGATGTAGAACAACCCTGCGAAACCTACCTGTGTACCCCTCCCACCCCCTACCAACCTACTTACCCCTCCCACCCCCTACCAACCTACTTACCTAGCCACTCTCCCACATAACTATATAGCCATCCACCTCCCTATCTACCTACATACCCTGCCCATGTACCCACCTACATACCTATCCCCCTCCCTATCTACCTACATACCTACCAATTCCTTTCAAGCCAGGAATATTTTCTCTGATACTCCTTTGTGACACATGAAGGTAACACTCTTGGCACCTATCTTCTCATTGCTATAAAGAATTCTTCACAAACACGTCTTTCTATGTGTGTGTGTAAATATATATAAACATGTGTGTCTCTGTGTAAATATATATAAACATGTTTGTCTCTGTGTAAATATATATAAACATGTTTGTCTCTGTGTAAATATATATAAACGTGTGTGTCTGTGTAAATATATGTAAATTGTTTGTGTCTCTGTGTAACTGTCTATGTGAAAATATATATAAAGATGGTGCATCTGTGTGTAAACATATATACGTGTGTGTAGCACTTGTGGCTTCTGTTGGTCTAGAAATAGTGATGTATATCATGAGAATAACAGGTGTTATTGGTGCCATTACCTGGGAAGCAATCAGCTAGACACACTTCTGATAAGAATCTGTTGTTGCTACTACTGGTGCTCTTCATGTCGTAGTTAGTTTACCGAAATTCTTTAACCCCACATGAAACAACCACTCATTCTATGATATAAAACTGTTTAGTTTAACCCTTAGCATCCTTTAATGCTACATGAGAACAGATTTGTTAGTTCAAATGTTGGTAGTATCTTTACTAGTAAACAGATTGTTGTGAACATTTGCTGCTAGGCATTTGTCCGAAGCTCTAACAACTCTCCTGACCCTCCACCAGTCTAAACCCAAACTTAATGATGAAAAAGTTATATTACTAAAGCCCTCCACAAAAATTACAGCTAGTGTCTTTCATTAGAAATATATAGCACCCAGCCCACACTGTAAAGTGGTCGTGTAAAAGACACAACAAAAAGTCCCCAGACCACACTGTAAAGTGGCCGTGTAAAAGACACAACAAAAAGTCCCCAGACCACACTGTAAAGTGGCTGTGTAAAAGACACAGCAAAAAGTACCCAGACCACACTGTAAAGTGGCCGTGTAAAAGACACAACAAAAAGTCCCCAGACCACACTGTAAAGTGGCCGTGTAAAAGACACAACAAAAAGTACCCAGACCACACTGTAAAGTGGCTGTGTAAAAGACACAGCAAAAAGTACCCAGACCACACTGTAAAGTGGCCGTGTAAAAGACACAACAAAAAGTACCCAGACCACACTGTAAAGTGGCCGTGTAAAAGACACAACAAAAAGTACCCAGACCACACTGTAAAGTGGCCGTGTAAAAGACACAACAAAAAGTCCCCAGACCACACTGTAAAGTGGCCGTGTAAAAGACACAACAAAAAGTACCCAGACCACACTGTAAATGTGGTTGGCGTTAGGAAAGGTATCCAGCCATAGAAAACCAGCCTGAAACAGTCCTATATGAGAGAGACATGGTCACCCGACCCAGCTTGCCTCTAAATGGGACACCGTCTAACCCATGCTAGTGTGGAAGATAGACGTTAATCGATGATGATTATATATATATATATATATATATATATATATATATATATATATATATATATATATATATATATATAAAATATGCACACACACACACACATATATACCAACACACACATATATGCACACACACACACACATATGCACACGCACTCAGAGCTAAGCTAAATAACAAACATTCAGAAGAACTATTCAATGAAAACAGGTTAATGAGAGAGCTCACACAGACACACAGACACAGTGGAATGGCTGTTTAGTGTCAGGCAATTTTACTTCTGTTTCTGCAATAGCTTGGTTACATTTCCTAAAAGTCTGCGAGAAGGAAGGAAAGAAGAAAAAAATGAAAGCAAAGAGAAAAGCAAAACTGGGAATGACTGACAGCCACTGTTGATAGAAGGAAAGAACAAGATATAGACATGCATTAGGAACCAATTCACTGTTGAAGAAACTCAGTTCTTTTTATCATAGCAGTGTTTTATTGATCTTGGCTACTAGGGGGGAAAATCTGCTTCACTTCTCCCTTGTAACAGCCTTTCTCTATATCTATCTTGTTAAGATAGTCACTGACAAATTTATTATAAGCAGATTCTGATTTTTATGTCATTAAGATAATAAATCTGAATTGTAGAGACACCATATTTTGTAACTTAACAAAGCTTCTAGCATAAAATTATGATGGAAGATTTTTAGATAGATATAAACAATTTAACCCTTTCAGTATGAATTTTCAATTGATTTTGAAAATAATAACAAGAATTTGGAGGGATTTATATTGACAACTCTATTATATACCATTATCAATAAGGGACTTTAACATCTGAAACTACTTCGCATTTTCGCATTCTCTCTCTCTCTATATATATATATATATATTTATATATATATATATTTATATATATATATTTATATATTTATATATATATATATATGCGCGTGTGTGAGTTGTTAGAGAATTGGATTCGCCATTGTGAGATTGTGATTTTGTTTCTTGCACCGAGCAATGAATTATGTCCTTGAGCAAGACACTTTATTTCACGTTGCTCCCTCTGCCTGGATTTATGACCGATAGATAGTATTAGCAGTTGGAAAGATCAATGGAAATATTGTTTCCTCGGTCCAATTTGACGAGCTCCACCGCACTCGTTAAGCAAATGAGATCTGGGATCTTGTTGATCTACTATATATATATATATGTGTGTGTGTGTGTATATATATATATATATATATATATATAACCAAAGATTAATATGGTTCATTGATTATTCAACGAATACAATTTTACAATAGATTAGAAGCACTCGACAACATTTTCCTGGAGTATTTAATATAAATATAAATATATATATAAATATAAATATAAATATATATTAAAATGACAGATTAAAGTTTAAGCAAAGAATCACTGCTTTCACCCTTAACGGGATCTGTCGTTTTAATTAATATTTGCTCTATGGTTTTTATATATTTGGTATATATTTATCCTTATTGAGCCCTCTTTGGATTTTAGTCTTCACATTTATTATATTGGCAAATTTATTCTACAGCTCCTTTGCTTGTTGCTCTCTGTTGTACCACTTGGCTTCCAGTCAACATTTTGTCATGCGTTTGTTTTGTCTAACTGATGCTAAACTGATGTAAACATTTCAAATAGACACAGAGTGTGTGTGGACACTGTTCACATGTCAACCAGAGCTGGATTGATTTTTCTTGATAAAATGTCACTGAGTGGAGTGTGGTGGTGGGGGCAGTGTCATCTGCCCAATCACCCACCTATTTAGGGCTCTATCCACATTTGCCCCTCCCTACACATGCTCCACTCTCCACTTACCTAGAATAATATAAACATGTGTTGTTGTGCCTGTAATTCAAACCTTGCCACACAATGTCATGCTGGATCTCCCTGAGAACTATGTCAAGGACAGCCACTTGTAGTTTAATTTTACCATTGATTAAACAACTGGAATACGCCTCAATGGAATTGACTGTGTGTACTAACTCCACACTTATCCGTGTTAGTGTAATGTGTATGCATGGTTATCTAGTACACTACAATACAATGCATACACACACATGATTGTGTGTGTGTATATATATATATATACACACATCTATTACTATTGTGTAATCTGCATACATGTATGTATGCAGATTACACAATAGTAATACTAATAAGAATAACCCCCCCCCCTGCCATACACACATATATATATAATTGTTGTGTAATCTGCACACACAGACGCACACACCTACTCACACACAGACGCACACACCTACTTACACACAGACGCACACACAGACTTCTACACTCACTCACACACAGACGCACACACCTACTCACACACAGACGCACACACCTACTCACACACAGACGCACACACCTACTCACACACAGACTTTTACACTCACACATTAGTGTTAATGGTTTCACATGGAAAAGTCAAAATGCCTGTACTGAAGAGTTCAATGTAATACAAATGGAATTCTTTTATGGTGAATAACTTGTGTATTATTTCCTAGTTCACATTTGAAACAACCTCCCTGCATGTCTCTTCTTGCACTGATTAATTCCACATACCCTCCCCTATCTCTCTCTCTCTCAGGGCTCCCCCTCACTCTCAGGGCTCCTTCCCTCTTACTCTCTGCTGTTCAGTAGTCAGTCAGTTATAGATGTCTGTGTGAGAGCTAGAGATAGGAGACGGGAGAGGTCACTACTTATCTATCTCACTCTCTCCTGGTTCAGCAGTCAGTCAGTAAATGGATGGATGTGTTTGTGTGTCTCTGTGTGTGTGTGTGTGTGTGTGTGTGTGTGTGTAACAGATAGATAGATAGATAGATAGATAGATAGAGAGAGAGATAGAGAAGGAGAGGTCAGTACTTATTTCTCAATTGAAAAAATTCTGCTTAGCTCATTTTATCTGTACTGTATAGTACAGCTTTATATGATTGCTGACTGGATGTGTTGCTCTATAGAGTTACTTCCCCTTCTTTATCTCTAACTACCACAACAGTAGTAATAATGCAGCCAACATTCCAATAGCTGGCAAGGGTGGGGAGGTGGTGCAAGGGCACAAGAGGGATAAGATCAGAGAGAAAGCTCTTTAAATGATTGTATAAAGAAATATGGTTGGTGGTAGTAGTAATGGTGGTGGTGGTGGTGGTAGTAATAGTAATGGTGGTAGTGGTTGTAGTAGTAGTGGTGGTGGTACTGGTTATAGTAGTAGCGGTGGTGGTGGCGGTGGTAGTGGTTGTAGTAGTAGTAGTAGTGGTGGTGGTACTGGTTATAGTAGTAGCGGTGGTGGTGGTGGCTGTAGTGGTAGTGGTGGCGGTGGTAGTAGTGGTGGTGGTGGACAAGATGGTTTGATGGTTGCTTGATTCACTACCTTTTACAAATTCATGACTCGACCTTGTTAGCTTCCATCTGTCACAAATAACAACATGTGAGTCTTTGCTGGAACTGAATTCTTTGTTACCATGTCTGACATTAAATTGCTAGAGTCTTTAGTGTGTCTGGTGAGTCTGTAGAGCGTCTGTCAGAATAAATGTGTCATAATTGGAGGCTTAATAGACAAAAGCTCTTCGGCGGGAGTCAAAGGTGTGGCAGAATTATTCAAAGGGTCCGCTAACAGAGATCACTGGTATCTGATCTGAATGTAAATCCTGCCCATCTCCTGTCACTGAGCAATGGAAACATTGTTTCCTTGGTCCCCTTTCTGTCATTGGATGTTGTCTGACATTGCACAATGAGTTTTGAGTTGCATATGACACAATCACTCTCTCTTTCTCCCTCTCCCTCACACCATCTCTCACACCCCCTTCCCACTACCTCCTTCCTTTTCATCTCCTTAGAATGTATTAAAAGTAGCCCAGTTATTTCATCCATCCATGTTCATTGTGTCTCCAATAACACCCTCCATACCCCACCCCCACCCCACTACAATCTATTCTCAGCCATCTACACCCCCCCCCCCTCTTCCTCAATTCCACTTAGCTGAAATTAATAAATTTTTGATTTCCATTCTTAGTTTGCCTGCATTTCTGTGCATCCCCCGTTGCAGCTGCTGGGCTCTTGCTTTCATCTGTCAGCGAGGAACTGCACAGCAAGATTAGCGACATCTTAAACACTGTCATCACATCGCATTGGTACCTAGAGAGGGGTGCAGGGTGGGGAGAGAGAGAGGGGTGCAGGGTGGGGAGAGAGATAGATAGATAGATAGATAGAGGGGGCGGGGAGAGGGGAGAGATATATATATATAGAGTGAGAGAGGGGGAGAGGAGAGATAGAGAGTGAGAGGGATGGGATGGAGAGAGAGGGGGGGGGAGGTAGAGTGGATGGGATGAGGAGAGAGAAAGAATGCATGTATGAGGGGGAAGCTGGGGGGCAGCGTCAGTGATGACAATGGTGAGGGTGGTATGATAATGATGAGGATGATGATGATAGTGGTATGGCAGTGGTGGTTATATATATATATATATATATATATATATATATATATATATATATATATATATTGGTTGCTTTGGTACCAACACCAGTAATTCACTGAATCACCTGCACTACACACACACACACACACACACACACACCCACACCCACACACACCCACACCACACACCACACACCACACACACACACACACACACACACACCACACACACACCATACACATACAGAGTAGGTTTTGCAGTTTCTATGTTCCAAGTTCCACTAACAAACCAATATTCAACCTGCAGCTATAGTAGGTAGAGAGACTTGCCCAAGGTGGCATCCAGTCGGACTGAACCCTCACCCATGCTATACCTGCACAGATTCTGTATATTTCTCTCTTGTTCTCTCATAATGTTTGTGTGTGCGTGTATATATATATATATATATATATATAGTGTGTGTGTGTAAATATGTATATATGATCATCGTTGTTTTAATGTCTGCTTTCCCTGCTAGCATGGGTTGGACGAGTCTATATAGACCAAGTCAGAACTGAAGCGGAGCCACTGATCTCCCAGGCTAGAGATCTGTGTCTTGCTTTATGTATGGTTGACGCTCCACCGAGTGCACAGAAGAGGATGTCATGTCTTTGACACAACTAAGGGTCCTTTTTCTGTTTGGCAAGTTATCTACGGCTTGATGCCCTTCCTAACACCAACCCCTTTCCAGTGTGTACTGTGTGTGTTTATTGTGTAGATCACCAACACTAGGGAAGTTATCATGTCCTTGACATGGCTGAAGGGTCTTCCCAACCTTTTCTTTATGTCTTTACATATATATATCAATTGATCTTTATATAATTAACCCATGGTTTTGTTTTTCCTTCCAACCAGATGCCTACTCACAAAAAACTTCATACGGCTTGGAAAGTGGTTTGTACAGCCCTATGACCAAAATTCTCCCACAGACAGGAGGTAAATATACACACATATATATATCTTTTATTTCTTTTAAATATACAATTTTGTCCACGAGGTTAACTTTGCACTTCATCTTTGTCGGGGTCAATAACATAAAGTACCAGTAATGCACTGGGATGCTCATCAGTCCAGCGCTTCGCCTGGTTTCGTGGCATGAAGCGACTGAGAGTATAAGACTCCACCCTGGACAGGACACCAGTCCATTGCAGGGTTAAACTCCCAGCTATTATTGCTGGTAGTCATTTTCAACTGTGTATACTGGAGCAATGTGAAATGAAGTGTTTTGCTCAAGAACACAACACACAACCTAGTCCAGGAATTGAACCCACGACATTATGACCATAAAGCCAACACCTTTACCTTGTATATTAACTGTAATATATTCAAATGAAGTTAATCAAGCATTCATGGTATCTTCTGGCTCGCCGCACATTCAGTTAAAATTCCGCTCAAGTCAACTGAAATAATTTTACTGTAAATATTAAAAATGTTGTTAATTCAAATGTTGATAGTATCTTTACTAATGGACAGATTGTTGTGAAAATTTGCTGTATTATCCCATAACATTTTGTAATGATTGAGCAGAAAATATCTACAAGTGGCATTGTTGATTCAAATGTAAACATTTTTATATTGATGCAGTCACAGTGTTGTTTCATACTTTTCATGTGGTTCCATGTGGTACAGGATATTGAGAATTAAAAAACACTAATCTTTCTTTTTTCTTTCTTTCTCCAGTTCCCATTTATCATTCTGCTTCCATTTCTTCCTTCATGGAGAAAGTACTGTATGTGCCAGTATAGAGATAAAACAACACCCTCCACTATGGAGGTTAACCCCACAACATCTTACACTGGTGCAAGAAAGCACTTCTCCACTACAAGGTAAACTGACTCCCTTTTTGTTTTTATTTCCATCAACAGACCTAAACACATGTGCATCCATCTTGAAAGACAGCCCAGAGAGGAAATCTTTAGGAATGCAAGTTAGGAGGGAAAATTACAGTAAATAAAAAAAATTAAAGCAACAGTTTGCACTTTTCTTACCTTTTATTCCAAGGTATTTCAGGGATATAAAACCTTTTTCAAAAGTACAAAATGATCAGTAGTATCAGTGACTGACACATTCCATTTCCTTTGTTTTGAAAAAGGTATTATATCCCTGAAATATCCTAGAATATAAAGGAATAGTGTTAACAGTTGTTTGTCTTACTTTACTCTAGTTTTCTAACCTGTATTGTATGGGCTTTCTTAAAAAAATCCTGACTACATACCAACTATACTGATATACACAGTATTCACAATATTGCATTTAAACAATATATATATATGGTCTAACCCATGCTAGCGTGGAAGATGGACGTTAAACGATGATGAGGATTTATATATATATACACATTAGTACCAAGAAAGGTCCGACGAGCCATGGATTACAGAGTCGGGCTAGATCGATACAGATTGAACCTTGAGCTGATCAGTGGTGAAACATGCTTCACCAACCAATAAACATAATGAAGGAGTATCCACTCGTCCGTGTGTTATTTTATATATATATATATATATATATATATATATATATATATTAATTCAAAATATTAACAAAATAGATATTCTTGTGATCAAGTATATTTTATTATACATATTTCAGAGGTACTGAGTTAAGTTCAACAGTACGTCCTCATCAGATAAAATAAGGACATATATATATATATATGTCCTAGCGCCCTGACACAAAAATATTTAGTCACCTCATATTGCCTGTACAGGTAATCAAAGTGTGTATATATATATATACACATACATACACACATATAAAGAAATTAGTTTTCAAATATAAAAAATGGAAAGGTGTATATATATATTCCTACAAACACACACATACAATGTTCCATATAAACCAAACTGTCTTATTGGTTGAATTTTATTTTTTATTTTCTGTTTCTATTTTCTTACCATTTCTAGTAATTCTTGCTCCATATTGTCTGTGTGGTACCCTGACTGGCAATACATACCGGGATACAGAGCAGGCTTCTCGCTCCCTTTTGGATGAATGGAGTCGCTACTACCCAGGGGAAGTATTAGATACCAAAGATACATATAATGAGAATGTAAACAAACTACCGAGCGTAGTTGAGGTGATAATAGGTAAGATAAATTTTGTAATATTGTTGGTGTGACCGAGAAATAGTGACTGATAATCCTGTTGTTTCACTTGTTATTACACTTATAATCATTGTCACCGGTTAATGTCTGTTTCCCCCGCACTAGGATTGGTTGGATGGGTCATCACCACTGACTTCTCTTATAGGGGATGGGAGCACATCTCGCATATATTTCTGTAGTCAGCTACATAGACAATAGAGTGTGTAGCTTGGAGATGAGAGAGCCACTACTTCTCCGAATTGAGGGATCACAGCCCTGATACTAAGGCCATGTGGTTAGATTGTCTCAGGAATGGATCACTGGACAGATTTGTAGCTTGGAGATGA
>OZ024761.1:22030160-22032660 GCA_964016885.1 Eledone cirrhosa
TTGTGTTTTTATTCTGTTTTCGCAGCTGGAGTGCACATGCGATATCCGTCAGCATTTATCTTTACTTGTGAAGAAGAGCCGACTTTAACAGTTCCAGCATCAACACTAACTGCTGCACCGGTTCCACCTATACAACGGCCATCATGTCCACACCCTGTCATTCCAAATGGTCCCCTCACCCCACCAACATCACCTGGCGAGCCTCAACTGCCCCCAGGAGGGGGTCTCAAGCTGTGTCCATCATTACCATATGCTACGGGACCTGTAGAACCCAGCTTAGGGCCCTTGGACCAAACTGCTGACTCTGTAGCTCTCAGGATCCTGGAGAAAGTTGCTCAAGACACTGTTACAATGGCAGGAATAAGTAAAAGGTAAAGTACTCCCAGTACACTCTGTAAAGTGGCAGTGCTGGTGTCATGATACAATACACCCAGTACACTCTGTAAAGTGGCAGTGTTGGTGTCATGATACAATACACCCAGTACACTCTGTAAAGTGGCAGTGATGGTGTCATGATACAATACACCCAGTACACTCTGTAAAGTGGTAGTGTTGATGTCATGATACAATACACCCAGTACACTCTGTAATGTGGCAGTGTTGGTGTCATGATATAATACACCCAGTACACTCTGTAAAGTGGTAGTGCTGGTGTCATGATATAATACACCCAGTACACTCTGTAAAGTGGTAGTGTTGGTGTCATGATATAATACACCCAGTACACTCTGTAAAGTGGTAGTGTTGGTGTCATGATATAATACACCCAGTGCACCCTGTAAATGCTAACTGTGTTAACAATAGCCCATTCACCTCTTGCTAGCAAGGAAAGCAAATGTTACATGATGATATCACTAGAAAAGGTATAACCTGACATGACTGGGCATGAACTCAAAGTGTAGAAATAAAATACTTTTGGACATTTTGTCTGACTCTTTACTGGTTCTCTCAGTTCCCTCTTCTGGTGAACCACGACAAGAAAAAGATAGCAATTCTGCTAGAGACCCCGCTGTTATGATTATCTTTAACATATATCATGTTCTTGTTTTTACCAGGAACCCTGATTTAACGTCAGAGGATATGTTGCTGATCTGGGATTTTGGGGATCCAACCTCAAAAGCTTCCTGTAACTGTATCAGGTAAATTAAACACAACAAACTATATCTTTAACCCTTTAACATTTACATTACTCTATATATACTATTGTATTTTCACAGTAAAGGCTTTACCTCACATAATATCTCACATAACATTTACATTACTCTATATATACTATTGTATTTTCACAGTAAAGGCTTTACCTCACATAATATCTCACATAACATTTACATTACTCTATATATACTATTGTATTTACACAGTAAAGGCTTTACCTCACATAACATTTACATTACTCTATATATACTATTGTATTTACACAGTAAAGGCTTTACCTCACATAACATTTACATTACTCTATATATACTATTGTATTTTTGTGGTAAAGGCTTTACCTCACATAATATCTCACATAACATTTACATTACTCTATATATACTATTCTATTTCCACAGTAAAGGGTTTACCTCACATTTACATTACTCTATATTTACTATAGATTATATTTTCATGGTAAAGTCTTCACCTCACATAATTAATCTCACATAATATCGAATCTATAAGATTTTGATGTTATTTATTTTGAGAACAGCACCACATATGAGTGGCCAGTTACAGTCGGTTTAAACAGAATGAGGTTGTGTAAAGTGGTAGTGTTTGTGTCTTGATAAAATACACCCAGTACATTCTGTAAAGTGGTAGAGTTAGTGCATGATAAAATACATCCAGTATACTCTAAAGTGGTAGTGCTGATGTCATGATATAATATTCCCAGTACACTCTGTAAAGTTGTTACTGTTGTGAAGGGCATCCAACTGTTGAAGCCTTGCCAGTATGAGCAAGATGTGTTCATCTGTCCTGTTTAGTCTCAGAATATGATGAGCTGTCCAACCTATGCCAACATAGAAAATAGATATAAAAACATTGATGATGATGATAATGATGATAATGATGAACTTTTTAAAACTAATATTCATCAAAGAACGAAAGAATGATAGAAAAAATGTTACTGTCTTCTATTTATAAATTTCTGTGATTCTGTCACATGTAAAGAGAGAGGAGTAGTTTGACTACCTCATATTACTCCCATCTCTTTACATCTGTTGGCTGCGTGAATGTAAGTGTTAAAGGAAGGAAGTGGATGGTGCAAAAATTATAGCAAAATAGTGGCTGGCATTCCATTTGTGATGCTGTGTATGTGTGTATGTATATGTGTTAGTGTGAATGTATGTCTGTGAGTGTATTTTTGCAAGTGTGCCTCTGTTGCACATTTATATTTATACTCATACATATCAAAGCTATATATTGAGTTAGAAATTCAAAATAGTCTGTTTCAATTAAATAGCTCAAGGAAAGAGATTTTTCCGAGCCGTGTAATATAATTGAATATAAAAGAGAGATA
>OZ024761.1:22040160-22047660 GCA_964016885.1 Eledone cirrhosa
AGAAACATGTATATGGGGTCTGTCATTACTCTGAACATATGTGACTAGCCCAGAAACATGTATATGGGGTCTGTCATTACTCTGAACATATGTGACTAGTCCAGAAACATGTATATGGGGTCTGTCATTACTCTGAACATCTGTGACTAGCCCAAAAACATGTATATGGAGTCTGTCATTACTCTGAACATATGTGACTAGCCCAGAAACATGTATATTTAGTATGTCCTTACTGTGGTATAGTTTGAAGGTGACTTTATTTAACCTTTTTACTACCTCAACAGAAAAGACACCAGCCACAGCTATACAGCTACAATTCTATATACACTGATCTGCACTGTATCTCTCTCTATATATATATATATATATATATATATATATATATATATATATATATATGTGTGTGTGTGTGTGTGTGTATATATATATACACACACACTTGGAAAGCAAATGTAAAGTGATTATATATATATAATCTTGCATGGGTTGGATAGGTTGTCCTTGTTTGAGACTTCACAGGTCAAAGAGTTTTGGTTAGCATGTATGTTCTATTTTACACACACACACACACACACACACACGTGTCTTTTTGTGATCTAACAAACTCCATCCTCTATTGTTACTATATACCCTATATATACAGCAATTATATATCCTGTATATATAGTACAAACACACACACAGACACACATATATATATATATAGTATATGTACAGCATATATCCTGTATATATAGTACACACATATATACACTGTATGTTCAGCCATATTCAGACATATTTAATTCTGTTTGCTGGGCATTAGAAGGCAGCCAACCTGCAGAATGTTTTAGCAATAAAATGGTTATCAAACAAGATTTACCAGCCAGTCACCACTACTACTACTACTACTACTACCACCACCACCACCACCACCAGCCAGTCACCACTACTACTACTACCACCACCACCACCACCACCACCAGCCAGTCACCACTACTACTACTACCACCACCACCACCACCACCAGCCAGTCACCACTACTACTACTACCACCACCACCACCACCACCAGCCAGTCACCACTACTACTACTACCACCACCACCACCACCACCAGCCAGTCACCACTACTACTACTACTACCACCACCACCACCACCAGCCAGTCACCACTACTACTACTACCACCACCACCACCAGCCAGTCACCACTACTACTACTACTACCACCACCACCACCACCACCAGCCAGTCACCACTACTACTACTACCACCACCACCACCAGCCAGTCACCACTACTACTACTACCACCACCACCACCAGCCAGTCACCACTACTACTACTACCACCAGCACCACCACCACCACCATCACCACCACCACCACCACCACCAGCCAGTCACCACTACTACCACTACTACTACCACCACCAGCCAGTCACCACTACTACTACCACCACCATCACCACCACCACCACCACCACCACTATCACTACCACTACTACCACCACCACCACCACCAGCCAGTCACCACTACTACTACCACCACCAGCCAGTCACCACTACTACTACCACCACCACCACCACCATCACCACCACCACCACCAGCCAGTCACCACTACCACTACCACTACTACCACCACCACCACCACCACCAGCCAGTCACCACTACTACTACCACCACCACCACCACCACCATCACCACCACCACCACCAGCCAGTCACCACTACTACTACCACCACCATCACCACCACCAGCCAGTCACCACTACTACTACTACCACCACCACCACCAGCCAGTCACCACCACCACCACTACCACCACCACCAGCTAGTCACCACTACCACTACTACCACCACCACCACCACCACCACCACCACCACCACCATCTCTCTCTTGTCAATCTTACTGTGGTTATGTTTCTCATTCGATGCTATAGTTCTCTCTCTCTCTCTCTCTCTCTCTCTCTCTCTCTCTGGTAAGTGGTTGGTGGTGGTGGTTGCTCTCTCTCTATCACTGCTGTCTATTGTGATGCCCCCCCCCCCTCCCTCTGCTAGTCTAAAGTATCACTTAGAACAAAGAAGAAAGAATTAGTGAGAAGTGGTGTGGAATACCAGACTAGAGAGAGGGGGAGGGGGGATAGCAGGGAGAGAGAGAGAGAGGGGGAGGGGGGATAGCAGGGAGAGAGAGAGAGAGAGGAACACCACATCACATGCTGATCATTAATATAGTTAATATCATCATCTAGTCATCTGTTGAATGAGAATGGCAATGAGGTGACGGAATCAATTTTTTTTTACCAAACCTGTGTCTGCCTCTCTCCCTCTCTCTCTTTCTTTCTATCTCTCTCTCACTGTCCTTCTCTGTTTCTGCCTCTCTACCTGAATGTGTGTCTCTCTCTACCTGTCTGCCTCTCTCTCTCTGTTTCACTCTTGGTCTGACTATTCTATCTATCTTTCATATATTTATATATGTGTATGTATGCATGTGTGTACATCTATATATATATATATATAAAAACGTATGCTTATACATGTGTGTATGTGTATACATATTTGTATCTGTATGTATGTGTATATGTATATATTCCTCTCTGAAATCATCTAGACATAGGCAGTGTTCTTCGTTAGAAATATTGTAGCAAAAGGGTTACAAGATTATAGGATTTGGGTTAAGAAACGAATGGTAACCCTTTTGATGCTGGCCTCATCAAAACCAACTCTGGTTTTATGAAACAAAGGCACCAATTCTAAAAGATTCCTATTTAAATTGAAATCTTCCAACTTTCTATAAGAACCATATGTTTGGTTAAGTCCCTCATTAGAAATATGGTAAATATCCTAACGAAAGAGTTACAACATGTTTTCTTGTTATCAGTTTAATTATCTCTCACCATGTGTGGAACTTTGTTAGGAAATCCGTTTATATGGAGAAGGGACTGGGGAGGAGAAAAAGGGATTAAACAGAAATAAGGGTTCTAACTCCTTTACCTAAACGTTCTGGTTAATTTTTTAAACAAAGAATTTTTTGGTTTTCTGTCAAATAATTCCTCCAATATGAAATGACAGGAATTCTATCAAATGAATCTAATGTTATGAGAGAAGGTTTATATTGGAATGTGGTGGCACATGGTCTAGTGGTAAGGGTGTTGGAATTAGGGATCATAATGTCATGGGTTCAATTTCTGGACTGGGTTATGTGTTGTGTTCTTGAGCAAAACACTTCATTTTACATTGCTCCAGTATACTCAGCTGAAAACGAGTACCAGCAGTAATTAGCTGGGGATTTAACCCTATGATGGACTGGCGTCCTGTCCAGGGAGGGAGTCGTGTACTCTCAGTGACTTAAAACCATGGAAACCAGGATAAGTACTGGCCTGATGAGCGTCTGGGCTTCGGACAGACTCTAGACTTATATTGGAATTAAGTACTTTAAGATAAGTTTTGTATCAGAAACGGGGCCAGTTTTAGAAGAGCTGCTATCAAAAGAAACATTCTTTTTTATACCTGAATCTGACCCTCATTCAATAATTAAAACAAACTATTTCCTTGAAATTGTTTTTATATTTATCAGGAAACCTTCCATCATAATTTTATGTAAGAACCTTTGTTAAGTGATGTTCCAAACACTACCTTAATAACGAGAAAGTTATATTACTTAAATCGTTCCAAATTCTTTATTTTCTTCTATCCCAAGTATTGAGTACTCTACTGAATAATAGTCTTACTAGTTCTGATCTCTCTCTCTCTCTCTATTGTTTTCAAAGCCATATCAATATTCTAGGCAATAATCTTTCATCTAAAATATGGTAATGAAAAGGTTAAAAGTTAAACATCTTAGATTTCTCTCTGTTGTGCCAGAGATCTATAATGTTATATGTTATCTATTATATATTTTGTTACACCATTCTCAATCCTTGCTAACAGGGTCTGTGTGTGTTGTTGTTATTATTACACAATATTCTTTCTCACTTGTTATGGAGGAAGAATGACCTACTCTATCCCTATTATCTAGTTTTTCTCTATTGATTGCCGTGGGAATAATAATAATAATGGATTTCTACTATAGGCACAAGGCCAGTAATTTGGGGGAAGAGGAAAGTCAATTAAATCCACCCCAGTACATTACTGGTACTTTATTTTATCGACCCCGTAAGGATGAAAGGCAAAGTTAACCTCGGCGGGATTTGAACTCAGACCATAAAGGGACATGACTCTATGTTGCAAAGCATGGTGTCCGACGACTCTCTACCGATACTGCCAATCCATAATAATAATAATAATGATTTCTTTATTAACCACAAGGGTTGACACAAAGTAGACATTAAAGACAATACTGGACGGTACAGGATGGTACAGGATGGTACAGGACGGTACAGGATGGTACTGGACGGTACAGGACGGTACAGGACAATACTGGACGGTACAGGACAGTACAGGACGGTACAGGACGGTACTGGACGGTACAGGACAATACAGGACGGTACAGGACGGTACTGGACGGTACAGGACGGTACAGGACGGTACTGGACAGTACAGGACGGTACAGGACGGTACTGGACGGTACTGGACGGTACAGGACGGTACAGGACGGTACAGGACGGTACAGGACAGTACAGGACGGTACAGGACAATACAGGACGGTACAGGACAGTACAGGACGGTACAGGACGGTACAGGACAGTACAGGACGGTACAGGACAATACAGGACAGTACAGGACAGTACAGGACGGTACTGGATGGTACAGGACGGTACTGGATGGTACAGGACGGTACAGGACGGTACAGGACGGTACAAATGGGCATTTCTGCATGTAAAAAAAACAAAAAAAACAGGATGTAACAAAAAATAGAAACAATGAAAAATGTTTACATGACACCACACCACATTACACCACACTACACCACACCACATTACACTACACCACACACACTAAAACCACACCACATTACACCACAACACACTACACCACACTACATTACACCACACCACACTACATTACACTACACCACACCACACCACACTACACCACACCATACCACACCACACCACATTACACCACAACACACTACACCACACCACACCACATTACATGGTACCATATTACACCACACCACACTACATTACATGGCACGACACTACAACACACTATACCACTATGTGTTTATGTATTTGTGTATGTTTATATATGTGTGTCAATGTATTTATGTATGTTTGTGTATAAGTATCTATGTATTTGTGTATGTTTGTGTATAAAGTATCTATGTGTATGTTTGTGTATATGTATCTATGTGTATGTTTGTATGTATGTAAATTAGTTTGTATGGATTATATTTGTTTGTTGTATGCATAACTTTAAAATACTTTTATATTAAATCTTTCACCGAAATAGTTTGGTTGAGAAGGAAATAGTTTTGCTGGTAAATGTGGTTGGTGTTAAGAAGGGCATCAAGTTGTAAAATACCTGGCCACATTTATAGTCCTCACCGGAGCAAGGTGCAACATGGACTACCACGGCCCAGCATGGGTGACCTGTCTAATCCATGGTGGGATGGATGACCTGTCTAACCCATGGTGGGATGGATGACCTGTCTAACCCATGGTAGGATGGTTGAGAATGAAATAGTTTGGTTGAGAATGAAATAGTTTGGCTGAGAATGAAATAGTTTGGTTGAGAATGAAATAGTTTGGCTGAGAATGAAATAGTTTGGCTGAGAATGAAATAGTTTGGTTGAGAATGAAATAGTTTGGTTGAGAATGAAATAGTTTGGTTGAGAATGAAATAGTTTGGCTGAGAATGAAATAGTTTGGCTGAGAATGAAATAGTTTGGTTGAGAATGAAATAGTTTGGTTGAGAATGAAATAGTTTGGCTGAGAATGAAATAGTTTGGCTGAGAGTGAAATAGTTTGGCTGAGAGTGAAATAGTTTGGCTGAGAATGAAATAGTTTGGTTGAGAATGAAATAGTTTGGCTGAGAATGAAATAGTTTGGCTGAGAATGAAATAGTTTGGCTGAGAATGAAATAGTTTGGTTGAGAATGAAATAGTTTGGTTGAGAATGAAATAGTTTGGCTGAGAATGAAATAGTTTGGTTGAGAATGAAATAGTTTGGTTGAGAATGAAATAGTTTGGCTGAGAATGAAATAGTTTGGTTGAGAATGAAATAGTTTGGTTGAGAATGAAATAGTTTGGCTGAGAATGAAATAGTTTGGTTGAGAATGAAATAGTTTGGTTGAGAATGAAATAGTTTGGTTGAGAATGAAATAGTTTGGTTGAGAATGAAATAGTTTGGTTGAGAATGAAATAGTTTGGTTGAGAATGAAATAGTTTGGCTGAGAATGAAATAGTTTGGCTGAGAATGAAATAGTTTGGCTGAGAATGAAATAGTTTGGCTGAGAATGAAATAGTTTGGTTGAGAATGAAATAGTTTGGCTGAGAGTGAAATAGTTTGGTTGAGAATGAAATAGTTTGGTTGAGAATGAAATAGTTTGGTTGAGAATGAAATAGTTTGGTTGAGAGTGAAAGAATGAGATTGAAACAGAATTGAGAACGAAAGACAGTTGAGAATAAAAGAATAAGAAGAAAATAAATTAGCTGAGAATGTAGGAATAAGAAGGAAATAAAGATGAGAATGAGAATGAAGATAAAGATGATAATGGAAATATAAGTGAGAGGCTTGTGTTGTCTGTGAGAGAGTGCTAACCTCCATCATCACCCCCTGTTTTAGTGGCATAGGTTGTAGGTTGTCGTTTAGTCAATATCGATTGAAACAGATAGCAGAAAATAGCATTGCTTTCTGGATATTTAATATAGCTATCTCTTTACTGAAATTATGTGTATGTACTCTGGCTGTAGCTCTACTGTACTCTGGCTGTAGCTCTACTGTACTCTGGCTGTAGCTCTACTGTACTCCTATGGTGTGTGGCTCTCTCTCTCATATACACACTCTCTCTCTCTCTCTCTCTTGTCTAAACCAAACATCAGCACCACCCTCATCATCAGCAGTCTCCCTTTTTTTCCTTCTAATCTTTCACTGGTTTCATACAGCACACCTCCAGCTGTTGGTCCTCATACGTAGACAAGATAGAGAAGGACAAAGGGATGTGCAGGATTTAGCACATGTAGATAGATAGATAGAGAGAGAGAGAGAGAGAGATATGTTCTATTGTAGGCAGAGTCAGTCTGTCAGTGATGGCTGCTCTGCTGTTCTGTAAAAGTTACTATGTTAATTAATCACATGTGTGTAGGCAAACTGGTTTTTAATGACACAGCACAACCAATGATGATGATGATTGTTTTTATTTTTAATTTTTATATGTAATTATTTATTACACTGTTTATATTCCTGGACCTTCCTACTGTTTCTAGTGCTTATCAGGTGCACTCTAACCCTTTGTCATCACTGTCACTCTTGTAATATCTTCACTACCACCACAACCACCACCTTACCTCTAACCCTTTGTCATCACTGTCACTCTTGTAATATCTTCACTACCACCACAGCCACCACCTTACCTCTCTT
>OZ024761.1:22052660-22062660 GCA_964016885.1 Eledone cirrhosa
ATGTGGTGGTGGTGCTGGTGCTGGTGTGATTGTTATGGGTGTGGTGGTGGTGCTGGTGCTGATGTGATTGTTATAGATGTGGTGGTGGTGGTGGTGTGATTGTTATGGATGTGGTGGTGGTGGTGGTGCTGGTGTGATTGTTATGGATGTGGTGGTGGTGGTGGTGCTGGTGTGATTGTTATGGGTGTGGTGGTGGTGCTGGTGCTGGTGTGATTGTTATAGATGTGGTGGTGGTGGTGGTGGTGTGATTGTTATGGATGTGGTGGTGGTGCTGGTGTGATTGTTATGGATGTGGTGTGATTGTTATGGATGTGGTGGTGGTGCTGGTGTGATTGTTATGGATGTGATGGTGGTGTGATTGTTATGGATGTGATGGTGGTGGTGGTGTGATTGTTATGGATGTGGTGGTGGTGCTGGTGTGATTGTTATGGATGTGGTGGTGGTGGTGGTGGTGTGATTGTTATGGATGTGATAGATGTGGTGGTGGTGTGATTGTTATGGATGTGATGGTGGTGATGGTGGTGTGATTGTTATGGATGTGGTGGTGGTGTGATTGTTATGGATGTGGTAGTGGTGGTGGTATGATGGATGTGGTGGTAGTGGTGGTATGATGGATGTGATGGTGGTGGTGGTGGTGTGATTGTTATGGATGTGGTGGTGGTGTGATTGTTATGGATGTGGTAGTGGTGGTGGTATGATGGATGTGGTGGTAGTGGTGGTATGATGGATGTGATGGTGGTGGTGGTGGTGTGATTGTTATGGATGTGGTGGTGGTGTGATTGTTATGGATGTGGTAGTGGTGGTGGTATGATGGATGTGGTGGTAGTGGTGGTATGATGGATGTGATGGTGGTGGTGTGATTGTTATGGATGTGGTGATGGTGGTGGTATGATGGATGTGGTGGTGGTGGTGGTATGATGGATGTGATGGTGGTGGTGGTGGTGTGATATAAATATGATGAGGACGATAGTTGTGATAACATTTTGTCTTGTTCTATTCTAGGAAGAAGAAAAGGACCCCTCACGGCATAATGGCAACAGTAAGTTGATTTATATAATTTAGATCAGCCTCCATCTCTAGACACTGAATTACCAGTCATTAGAAAGTGAGAATGTCTTATGGTACTTCCTTCCAGCTCTCTACCCTCTCACTTCTAATCCCACCGAGGTCAACTTTACTTTCATCCTTTCGAGGTTGATAAAAAAAAGTACCAGTCAAATACTGGGGTTGATTCTCTCTCTCTCTCTCTCTCTCTCTCTCTCTCTCTCTCTCTCTCTCTCTCTCTCTCTCTCTCGAAGAAATCTGCTGTACTCAGGCCTGATGCCCAAGAAACACTGTATGTCAATATGGAGCCCCTGCCACTCTATCAGGAGTTACGGGTCCATATATACATATATTACTGATTCTCTAGTGTTTGTTATATTGTATATATGTATATATATCAACATGTTTGATGACATCACATGGAGACACCACAACCACTACACTACACCATATCACACTCTACTCCACCACACCACACTCCACTCCACACCACACTCCACTCCACTCCACACTCCACCACACTCCATTCCACACCACACTCCACACCACACCACACTCCACTCCACACTCCACTCCACACCACACTCCACTCCACACCACACTCCACTCCACACCACACTCCACCACACTCCACTCCACACCACACTCCACTCCACACCACACTCCACTCCACTCCACTCCACACCACACCACACTCCACTCCACACCACACCACACTCCACACCACACTCCACCACACTCCACTCCACACCACACTCCACTTCACACCACACCACACCACACTCCACTCCACTCCACACCACACTCCACTCCACTCCACACCACACCACACTCCACTCCACACCACACCATACCACACTCCACTCCACACCACACCACACTCCACTCCACACCACACCACACTCCACTCCACACCACACTCCACCACACTCCACTCCACACCACACTCCACTCCACTCCACACCACACCACACTCCACTCCACACCACACCACACTCCACTTCACCATATCACATTCTTACTATTTATATTTTCAGGTATAGCAGCAGTTGGTTCCCCGGCTCCCTCCTCTTGTTCCTTACCAGTTTCCAACAGCCTCACCACAGAGAAGGATCTCTTCCCAACCCCCATGGATCTGGAACATATTTTTGAAAGTGAAGAGAGTGGAGATGAAGCAGTGAGTTATAGCCAGACTTTTCAATATTTTATTATTAACCCTTAACATGAATATAAACGCCTTAAATGGGGTTCCTTTGATAGAGTGCATGGTCTCAGTGATGAGAGAGTCACTCCAGGTAGAGCTGCTACTTCTCCAAATTGAGAGATCACAGCTCCGATACTTATGGACATGTGGTTAGAATGTCTCAGGAAAGAATCACTGGAAAGATTTATAGTTTAGAGATCAGAGAGTCACTCCAGGTAGAGCTGCTACTTCTCTAAATTGAGAGATCACAGCTCCGATACTTATGGACATGTGGTTAGAATGTCTCAGGAAAGAATCACTGGAAAGATTTATAGTTTAGAGATCAGAGAGTCACTCCAGGTAGAGCTGCTACTTCTCTAAATTGAGAGATCACAGCTCCGATACTAACTTGTTTTAGATAGTCTATGTTAAATAATTACAGATTATTAAGAGTTAAATTAACATCTTCTAACATGATTCTATAGAATAACCATATCTTAAGTTAGTATCTTAGTAATGAAATAATTTTAGTTTATCCCCCCAAAATTCCTCATTAAATAAAATACAGTGTATTTTATTACAAATATGGCCACGGAAGGTTTAACACTTTAGCATTAATTACTCTATTTACTATTGTATTATTGTGGTAAAGGCTTTATCTCAAATAATTATCTCACCCTCTACACCCACCTCTCTATCTCTCCTCTTCCTCTTACCCCACCTTTCTCACCCTATAAATAAACCTTGTTATATTTTGAGTTTCAGGACCCTACAGCCAGCAACCTCAAATCTACTGATGATAGCCTTAAAGGCAGTAAGGGCTCCACGATTATCCCCAATGGTACCATAGGTAGGTCCTTATTACACTTGCCTATCTGTCTCTATAGTGTGTTGTGTGTGTATATCAGTGTGTTGTGTCTGTATATCAGTGTGTACAGTGTGTTGTGTGTGTGTATCAGTGTGTATCAGTGTGTATCAGTGTGTTGTGTGTGTTGTGTGTGTGTATCAGTGTGTTGTGTGTATCAGTGTTTTGTGTGTGTATCAGTGTGTTGTGTGTGTTGTGTGTGTGTATCAGTGTGTTGTGTGTGTTGTGTGTGTGTATCAGTGTGTTGTGTGTGTATCAGTGTGTTGTGTGTGTATCAGTGTGTTGTGTGTATCAGTGTGTTGTGTGTGTATCAGTGTGTTGTGTGTGTGTATCAGTGTGTATCAGTGTGTTGTGTGTATCAGTGTGTTGTGTGTGTGTTGTGTGTGTTGTGTGTGTGTATCAGTGTGTTGTGTGTGTTGTGTGTGTTGTGTGTGTTGTGTGTATGTTGTGTGTGTTGTGTGTGTGTATCAGTGTGTTGTGTGTGTGTATCAGTGTGTTGTGTGTGGCCAGACAGAGAGAGAGAGAGTTGCTTGTGTTTGTTGTTGCTGAGAGTTCCTCATTACGTGGCTCTATTTAATGTTTTTCCCCCCTAAATGTTTCAGCCCCATCAGAATTATCAAGAATGTACCCAACACCTCCATCACTGGAAAACCCTGTGCCATCTCCTGGCACAATCACAGATATGGCACCTGATACAACGATGATTGCTGATAGTTGTGTTATTGCTGAAGTGGACAACAGTATAGCAGTCACTGATTCCAGTAAGGTAAGGGAATACACACACACACACACACACACACACACACACACACACACACACACACACACACATATATAAATGAAAAACATGGGCGGAGAGGGTGAGAGTGGAGCTCAGATCACTGAAGCTCACGGAGGAGATGACGAAGGACCGTGTCAAGTGGAGAGATGCTGTGCTGACTATCAAAGTTATACACACATACATATACAGATATACGTATACACACACACACATAAATATACATTGTGCCTAAATTAGGAATTATTATTATTAAGAGCAGTGAATTGGCTGAATCGGTAGAGCGCCAGACAACATGGCTTGCGGCATGTTCTGAGTTCTAAAGCAGTTGTAGTCCCAATATTATCACAGCTTATTTATAGTAATAATTTATGGATTGTAGAAGAAGAAGGACACACTTTGTCAGTCTGCCACTTGTTACATAAACCTTCTGTTTTCTCTAGTTTCATTTCTTCATCTCTTTTTTTGTCTTCCAGGACTGGTCCTGTGTGTTCAAACCGCCCAAGTTGGCTCGTTTTGTTGGTTCTACCAAATATGCTCCTGTAGAGCTGCCTAGTACTAACGAGGCTGTATTATTTTGTCAAATTCCAGAGTATAAACCATCTTGGCAGTACCAGCCACATGCACCAAGGTAGAAGCTTTTTCTTTCTTTCTATACTGAAATAATTCTCCAGTCCACACTGTAAAGTGGTTGTGTAGGTGTCATGACAAAAAACACCCAGTCCACACTGTAAAGTGGTTGTGTAGGTGTCATGACTAAAAACACCCAGTCCACACTGTAAAGTGGTTGTGTTGGTGTCATGACTAAAAACACCCAGTCCACACTGTAAAGTGGTTGTGTTGGTGTCATGACTAAAAACACCCAGTCCACACTGTAAAGTGGTTGTGTTGGTGTCATGACTAAAAACACCCAGTCCACACTGTAAAGTGGTTGTGTTGGTGTCATGACTAAAAACACCCAGTCCACACTGTAAAGTGGTTGTGTAGGTGTCATGACTAAAAACACCCAGTCCACACTGTAAAGTGGTTGTGTTGGTGTCATGACTAAAAACACCCAGTCCACACTGTAAAGTGGTTGTGTTGGTGTCATGACTAAAAACACCCAGTCCACACTGTAAAGTGGTTGTGTAGGTGTCATGACTAAAAACACCCAGTCCACACTGTAAAGTGGTTGTGTAGGTGTCATGACTAAAAACACCCAGTCCACACTGTAAAGTGGTTGTGTAGGTGTCATGACTAAAAACACCCAGTCCACACTGTAAAGTGGTTGTGTAGGTGTCATGACAAAAAACACCCAGTCCACACTGTAAAGTGGTTGTGTAGGTGTCATGACTAAAAACACCCAGTCCACACTGTAAAGTGGTTGTGTAGGTGTCATGACAAAAAACACCCAGTCCACACTGTAAAGTGGTTGTGTAGGTGTCATGACTAAAAACACCCAGTCCACACTGTAAAGTGGTTGTGTAGGTGTCATGACAAAAAACACCCAGTCCACACTGTAAAATGGTTGTGTAGGTGTCATGACTAAAAACACCCAGTCCAAACTGTAAAGTGGTTGTGTAGGTGTCATGACTAAAAACACCCAGTCCACACTGTAAAGTGGTTGTGTTGGTGTCATGACTAAAAACACCCAGTCCAAACTGTAAAGTGGTCATGTAGGTGACACAACAAAATGCACCCAGTCCACACTGTAAAGTGGTCATGTAGGTGACATAACAAAATGCACCAGTTCACACTGTAAAGTGGTCGTGAAGGTGACAACAAAATGCACCTAGTACACACTGTAAAGTGGTCGTGTAGGTGACAACAAAATGCACCTAGTACACACTGTAAAGTGGTCGTGTAGGTGACAACAAAATGCATCCAGTCCACACTGTAAAGTGGTCGTGTAGGTGACAACAAAATGCACCTGGTACACACTGTAAAGTGGTCGTGTAGGTGACAACAAAATGCACCCAGTCCACACTGTAAAGTGGTCGTGTAGGTGACAACAAAATGCACCCAGTCCACACTGTAAAGTGGTCGTGTAGGTGACAACAAAATGCACCCAGTCCACACTGTAAAATGGTCGTGTAGGTGACAACAAAATGCACCTAGTACACACTGTAAAGTGGTCGTGTAGGTGACAACAAAATGCACCTAGTACACACTGTAAAGTGGTCGTGTAGGTGACAACAAAATGCACCTAGTACATACTGTAAAGTGGTCATGTAGGTGACAACAAAATGCACCTAGTACATACTGTAAAGTGGTCATGTAGGTGTCACAACAAAATGCACCCAGTTCACTGTAAAGTGGTCATGTAGGTGACATAACAAAATGCACCCAGTTCACACTGTAAAGTGGTCGTGTAGGTGACAACAAAATGCACCTAGTACACACTGTAAAGTGGTCGTGTAGGTGACAACAAAATGCACCTAGTACACACTGTAAAGTGGTCATGTAGGTGTCACAACAAAAAGCACCCAGTACACTAATGGTTTAGAAAATATTTAAAAGAGTTTGTTAAATCAAATGTTTATATTATCTTTACTGGTGGATAGATTGAAGTAAAGTAAATACTTTAATATTTAACGTGACTCAGTCATAGTGTTGTTTTGTGCTATTTAACCCTTTAGCATTCACATTACTCTATATATACTATTATATTTTCATGGTAAATGCTTTACCTCACATAAATATCTCACATAATATCGAATCTATGAGATTTTGAAAGTATTTATTTTGAGAACAATACCTTAACATCAGTTTGAGTGACCAGTTACAGCCAGTTTAAACAGAAAAAGATAGAGAATTCTGGCCGGTTTGAACATTAAAGGGTTAAGAATACTAATGTGGTTTCATGTGGTACAGGATGTTAAGAGTTAATGTGACTCAGTCATAGTGTTGTTTTGTACTATTTAAGAATATCTTACTAATTTGGTTTCATGTTAAGAATTAATCTGTAATTTTCTTCTTAATATTAATTTCTTGTTTTTTCTATTTTTCCCTCTTCTCTAGTCATTACCTCAACCTCCCGTCCATTGAAAACCTTCCCAGCTTATCAAAAATGCATGCAGGTGTTGAGTCTTCGCCTGCTACATTTACAGGCAGCGTATCTCAGCGGACCCCCATGAGTTATGAACAGTCACCCATGTCGAATGCATCCTCTTCATATGTGAACAAAACTTTGAGTTCCATTGACAATCAAGTAGCAAACCATCAGTTAACAGAAGTCCACAGCTTACTTGTGAACGTAATCCTTGCCGACAGCTCTCTTAACATTTTCAAGGACCACAATTTTGATAGCTGCAATATATGTGTTTGTACGATGCGTGTAAAAGACGACGAAGATAACTTTGACATGAACCGATGCACTTGCGGCTTCAGCGCAATCATGAACCGTGTCTTTGGACATAACTCAGGACTCTTCTATGAAGACGAAGTTGATATCACTGGTATCAGAGATGACCGCTACGACCAAAATACTAACAAGCGCCTAGCAGTGATTGATTACCAAAAGGCTGGACATAACAAGGACACTAATACATCAACAGTAACCCCACCTGAGGATGTTCCCCAAATTATACTAGAGTGGTTGCTGACTCAATTCTGTGCCCCTTTTCCCTCGTCTCTGGCACAGAGAATGTTTACCAAATTAGTTATGAACGCTGCTACGTCGCTGGTCGACAATGTTGTTAACATCATATCAATGCAAGGTAAGTTATAAACCCCTTTCATCTCATCTTCTTTTAACCCCTTCCATTATCACACCCCATTCCATTATCACACCTCCGTCCATAATCACAATTAACCCCTTCCATTATCACTTTTAAACCTTTTCATTATCAACACAGGAAAAACCAGCTTTTAGTCATATGAAACAAAACCACCCATCTTCTTCACTACACACTAGTACACACACACTTGTGCACTCACCCATTTGTGTCCACATTCAACATTCACTTATGTCCATTACACACACACATATATAATAGCTCAAGAAATGTGTATTAACTCTTGAGATAGCTCCCTGCTTGTATTAACCCTTTAGATAGCTCCCTGCTTGTATTAACCCTTTAGATAGCTACCTGCTTGTATTAACCCTTTAGATAGCTACCTGCTTGTATTAACCCTTTAGATAGCTACCTGCTTGTATTAACCCTTTAGATAGCTACCTGCTTGTATTAACCCTTTAGATAGCTACCTGCTTGTATTAACCCTTTAGATAGCTACCTGCTTGTATTAACCCTTTAGATAGCTACCTGCTTGTATTAACCCTTTAGATAGCTACCTGCTTGTATTAACCCTTTAGATAGCTACCTGCTTGTATTAACTCTTTAGATAGCTACCTGCTTGTATTAACCCTTTAGATAGCTATCTGCTTGTATTAACCCTTTAGATAGCTACCTGCTTGTATTAACTCTTTAGATAGCTACCTGCTTGTATTAACTCTTTAGATAGCTACCTGCTTGTATTAACTCTTTAGATAGCTACCTGCTTGTATTAACTCTTTAGATAGCTACCTGCTTGTATTAACCCTTTAGATAGCTATCTGCTTGTATTAACCCTTTAGATAGCTACCTGCTTGTATTAACTCTTTAGATAGCTACCTGCTTGTATTAACTCTTTAGATAGCTACCTGCTTGTATTAACTCTTTAGATAGCTACCTGCTTGTATTAACCCTTTAGATAGCTACCTGCTTGTATTAACTCTTTAGATAGCTACCTGCTTGTATTAACTCTTTAGATAGCTACCTGCTTCACACCTCGTTCCACAATAGAAAGCTGTTTATTTTAAAGTGTTTGTTTGTTTATCTAAAAACCTTCCATCATGTAAAAGACTGAGGAGTTGTGAATCCCACTATATTCCAGTATGTTCCACTATAATCCACGATATTCCAGTATATCCCACGATATTCCAGTATCATCACAATCATTTTACGTCCTCTTTTTCCTGCTTGCAAGAGTGGGACGGGTCCTATTCAGAACAGCATCTCTCCACTTGTCACGGTCCTTTGTCATCTCCTCCGTGTGCTTTAGTGATCTTAGGTCAGCTCTTACCACCTCCACTCATGTTTTTCGTGCCTTCTACTGGGATTTCTTGGCACTTCTTTACCCAGCGGTCATCCTCCATGCAGATCACATATCCACAATATGTTCCACAATTAAAGAAATGAAAAAGAACCAAGAGAAACAACTGAAATGAACCAATGATAAGATTTTGATAAAACAAATTATGTTGTGGAGTACAGGATATCATAAACATGTGTTGGAGAAAGATAATATAAACCTAGTGGCAATTACTAGAGACTGTCCAAAGACAGGGGACGATAATTTCAAAAAATTAGAAATAAGTCTTGTCAAAGTATGTCTGTGTTTGTGGAAAAGGCCAGAATGCCATTGAAGAGTTCTCTGCCCTTGTTAGATTTCACACATCAGGGGCTTCTCTGAATTTGGATGCAATAGTATCTGCCTATTTGATCATGACCTCCTTATCAGCCAGTGCGTCCCACTTTATCCTGTAGATCAAGCTGGACCTGCCAGTTTTGTGGGTTCTCTTAATTCCAAGTTACTTTCAAGTTGCAGATAACTAGATGTTGATCAGTTGACAGATCAGTCCCTCTCTTAACACAAACATCCAGCATAGAAGAGATCAGAGACATTTAAAAAAAGAATCAATTATTGATCTCTGTCCTAGGTTCCCCTTATACCATGTCTATTTATGGATGTCTCTGTAATGGAAGAATGTGTTCATAATAGAGGAGAGTCCATTACTAGAACGGAAGTCTAATAAGTCTTCTCCATTTGCATTTAGATTAGGAACACCATTTCTTTCAATCAGTCCTTTCCATGATAGATGGTCAGTGCCAATATGTGCACTGGAGTCTCCCAGCAGGATATATCACTCCATCTTAACTACATCTAACATTGCACTGACTTCAAGGAAGTACCTGTATTTGGACTCCTTGTTTGGTTCTTAAACTTGCACCACTCATGGCCTAACCATGAACAGGTAAATCCTGGCTTCCTATAGGATCCAGTCCATAACCCATTCTGACAGCCAGGGACTTGTAGGTAGCTCCACTCTTGTGCAGTCATTTCTTGCACCACACTTGAATAGTGGAGTTTCCAATCCTCCATCCAAATC
>OZ024761.1:22067660-22102660 GCA_964016885.1 Eledone cirrhosa
CTGGTGCTGTGTGTGTGACACAGTTATAGTACTGGCGGTGTGTGTGTGACACAGTTATAGTACTGATGGTGTGTGTGACACAGTTATAGTACTGGTGGTGTGTGTGATACAGTTATAGTACTGGTGGTGTGTGTGACACAGTTATAGTACTGGTGGTGTGTGTGACACAGTTGTAATACTGGTGGTGTGTGTGACACAGTTGTAGTACTGGTGGTGTGTGTGGCACAGTTATAGTACTGGTGGTGTGTGTGACACAGTTGTAGTACTGGTAGTGTGTGTTACACAGTTATAGTACTGGTGGTGTGTGTGACACAGTTATAGTACTGGTGGTGTGTGTGACATAGTTATAGTACTGGTGGTGTGTGTGACACAGTTATAGTACTGGTGGTGTGTGTGACACAGTTATAGTACTGGTGGTGTGTGTGACACAGATATAGTACTGATGGTGTGTGTGACACAGTTATAGAACCGGTGGTGTGTGTGACACAGTTGTAGTACTGGTGGTGTGTGTGACACAGTTATACTACTGGTGGTGTGTATGACACAGTTATAGTACTGGTGGTGTGTGTGTGACACAGTTATAGTACTGGTGCTGTGTGTGTGACACAGTTATAGTACTGGCGGTGTGTGTGTGACACAGTTATAGTACTGGTGGTGTGTATGACACAGTTATAGTACTGATGGTGTGTATGACACAGTTGTAGTACTGGTGGTGTGTGTGACAGTTATAGTACTGGTGTGTATGACAATTATAGTACTGGTGGTGTGTGTGACATAATTATAGTACTGGTGGTGTGTGTGACATAGTTATAGTACTGATGGTGTGTATGACACAGTTATAGTACTGATGGTGTGTATGACACAGTTATAGTACTGGTGGTGTGTGTGACACAGTTATAGTACTGGTGGTGTGTATGACATAGTTGTAGTACTGGTGGTGTGTATGACACAGTTACAGTAATGGTGGTGTGTGTGACATAGTTATAGTACTGGTGGTGTGTGTGACACAGTTATAGTACTGGGGGGTGTGTATGACTCAGTTATAGTACTGGTGGTGTGTGTGTGACACAGTTGTAGTACTGGTGGTGTGTATGACACAGTTGTAGTACTGGTGGTGTGTGTATGACACAGTTGTAGTACATGTGGTGTGTGACACAGTTGTAGTACTGGTGGTGTGTGTGACAGTTATAGTACTGGTGGTGTGTGTGTGACACAGTTGTAGTACAGGTGGTGTGTGTGACACAGTTGTAGTACTGGTGGTGTGTGTGTGACACAGTTATAGTACTGGCGGTGTGTGTGTGACACAGTTGTAGTACAGGTGGTGTATGTGACACAGTTATAGTACTGCTGGTGTATGTGACACAGTTATAGTACTGCTGGTGAGTGTGACACAGTTGTATTACTGCTGGTGTGTGTGACAGAGTTATAGTACTGATGGTGTGTGTGTCACAGTTGTAGTACTGGTGGTGTGTGTGACACAGTTGTAATAATGGTGGTGTGTATGACACAGTTGTAGTACTGGTGGTGTGTATGACACAGTTGTAGTACTGGTGGTGTGTATGACACAGTTGTAGTACTGGTGGTGTGTGTGACACAGTTATAGTACTGGTGGTGTGTATGACACAGTTATAGTACTGGTGGTATGTATGACACAGTTGTAGTACTGGTGGTGTGTGTGACACAGTTGTAGTACTGGTGGTGTGTGTGTGACACAGTTATAGTACTGGTGGTGTGTATGACTCAGTTATAGTACTGGTGGTGTGTGTGACACAGTTATAGTACAGGTGGTGTGTGTGACACAGTTATAGTACTGGTGGTGTGTGTGACACAGTTATAGTACTGGTGGTGTGTATGACACAGTTACAGTAATGGTGGTGTGTGTGACACAGTTATAGTACTGGTGTATATGACACAGTTATAGTACTGATGGTGGGTGTGACACAGTTATAGTACTGGTGGTGTGTGTGACACAGTTATAGTACTGGTGGTGTGTGTGACACAGTTATAGTACTGGTGGTGTGTGTGACACAGTTATAGTACTGGTGGTGTATATGACATAGTTATAGTACTGGTGGTGTGTGTGACACAGTTATAGTACTGCTGGTGTGTGTGACACAGTTATAGTACTGGTGGTGTGTGTGACACAGTTATAGTACTGGTGGTCTGTGTGACACAGTTATAGTACTGGTGTATATGACACAGTTATAGTACTGGTGCTTAGTGTGACATAGTTATAGTACTGGTGGTGTGTGTGACACCGTTATAGTACTGGTGGTGTGTGTGACATAGTTATAGTACTGGTGGTGTGTGTGTGACACAGTTATAGTGCTGGTGGTGTGTGTGACACAGTTATATTACAGGTGGTGTGTGTGACACAGTTGTAGTACTGGTGGTGTGTGTGACACAGTTGTAGTACTGGTGGTGTGTATGACATAGTTATAGTACTGGTGGTGTGTGTGTGACACAGTTATAGTACTGGTGGTGTGTGACACAGTTATAGTACTGATGGTGTGTGTGACACAGTTATAGTACTGGTGGTGTGTGTGACACAGTTATAGTACTGGTGGTGTGTGTGACACAGTTATAGTACTGGTGGTGTGTGTGACACAGTTATAGTACTGGTGGTGTGGGTGACACAGTTATAGTACTGGTGGTGTGTGTGACACAGTTGTAGTACTGGTGGTGTGTGTGACACAGTTATAGTACTGGTGGTGTGTGTGACAGTTATAGTACTGGTGTGTGTGTGACACAGTTATAGTACTGGTGGTGTGTATGACACTGTTATAGTACTGGTGGTGTGTATGACACTGTTATAGTACTGGTGGTGTGTATGACAGTTATAGTATGACATGTGCCATGCTTGTCGTACCCTATATATGTCTCTACATACATATATATGTTATTAATATTATCCCAATGACAACAGTAAATATCCTTTAACATTTACATTACTCTATATATACTATTGTATTTGCATAGTAAAGGCTTTACCTCACATAATATCTCACATAACATTTACATTACTCTATATATACTATTGTATTTTCACAGTAAAGGCTTTACCTCACAAATCTCACATAACATTTACATTACTCTATATATACTATTGTATTTTCACAGTAAAGGCTTTACCTCACATAATATCTCACATTGCTCTATATATACTATTGTATTTTCACAGTAAAGGTTTTACCCCACATAATATCTCAGATAACATTTACATTACTCTATATATACTATTGTATTTTCACAGTAAAGGCTTTACCTTACATAATATCTCACATAACATTTACATTACTCTATATATACTATCGTATTTTCACAGTAAAGACTTTACTTCACATAATATCTCACATAACATTTACATTACTCTATATATACTAGTGTATTTTCACAGTAAAGGCTTTACCTCACATAATATCTCACATAACATTTACATTGCTCTATATATACTATTGTATTTTCACAGTAAAGGCTTTACCTTACATAATATCTCACATAACATTTACATTGCTCTATATATACTATTGTATTTTCACAGTAAAGGCTTTACCTTACATAATATCTCACATAACATTTACATTGCTCTATATATACTATTGTATTTTCACAGTAAAGGCTTTACCTTACATAATATCTCACATAACATTTACATTGCTCTGTATATACTATTGTATTTTCACAGTAAAGGGTTTACCTTACATAATATCTCACATAACATTTACATTGCTCTATATATACTATTGTATTTTCACAGTAAAGGCTTTACCTCACATAATATCTCACATAATATTTACATTACTCTATATATACTATTGTATTTTCACAGTAAAGGCTTTACCTTACATAATATCTCACATAACATTTACATTACTCTATATATACTATTGTATTTTCACAGTAAAGGCTTTACCTCACATAATATCTCACATAACATTTACATTACTCTATATATACTATTGTATTTTCACAGTAAAGGCTTTACCTCACATAATATCTCACATAACATTTACATTACTCTATATATACTATTGTATTTTCACAGTAAAGGCTTTACCTTACATAATATCTCACATAACATTTACATTACCCTATATATACTATTGTATTTTCACAGTAAAGGCTTTACCTCACATAATACCTCACATAACATTTACATTACTCTATATATACTATTGTATTTTCACAGTAAAGGTTTTACCTCACATAATATCTCACATAATATTTACATTACTCTATATATACTATTGTATTTTCACAGTAAAGGCTTTACCTCACATAATATCTCACATAATATTTACATTACTCTATATATACTATTGTATTTTCACAGTAAAGGCTTTACCTTACATAATATCTCACATAACATTTACATTACTCTATATATACTATTGTATTTTCACAGTAAAGGCTTTACCTCACATAATATCTCACATAACATTTACATTACTCTATATATACTATTGTATTTTCACAGTAAAGGCTTTACCTTACATAATATCTCACATAACATTTACATTACTCTATATATACTATTGTATTTTCACAGTAAAGGCTTTACCTCACATAATTATCTCACATAATATCGAATCTACGAGATTCTGATATTATTTATTTTGAGAACAATACCTTAACATCAGTATGAGCAGCCGGTTTGATCAGAAAGAATTGAGAGAATTCCGGCCAGATATGGCCAGTTTAAATACTAAAGGGTTAATAAGTGTGTATTATTTTTCTGTTATAGATAGCAATGAAGCAGCAATGTCAGCTCTGCAGCAGGGTTGTTTAGCTGTCGATAATTGTTCTCCTTCAAAACTAGATGATACCCAGATTAAATCCTCCTGTTTACATAGATGGCCTTACTTGCAAGGTAAGTCTACAATTCTCTGCTTATTCACCCTTTATTTTTAATCATTAAATAACCACTTTGCAGTTCAGCATTTCACATGATATCTATCCATCTATCTACCTATCTATCTACCTACTTTTGGAAGAAGAGTCAGGATGGAGAGAGAGGTGCTGTACCCCAGAAAGTTTTATGAAAGGTGGGTGAAAGTGGTGAGAATGGCCCGAGTGAATGGGCCTTCTCTCTATATCAGCCTTTAAGTTGAGGAAAAAGAGGAAGAGAGCAAAGGGGTATTCACTCTTCGTACTCCTGGAGATGAGGGTTGCACATTTTTTCGGGGGTATGTGTTACCCATATGTAATGTCTCCCCCTATTGGGGAAAATCGATTAACTTTTAAATTGCATTTGTGATAATATTTTACACGTTTTTATTGTATGTAAACTTCCCCCTTTGTATTTGTCCTCTTCTTTGTGCCCCTGTGGCTAATAAAGAAACATATCTATCTATCTGTCTATCTATGCATCTACCTACCTACCTACCTACCTATGTGTGTCTGTCTCGTTCCTACAAAATACCCTCTAAACTTTCAGCAATGTTTATATTTCTGTCTCTTTCTCTTTGTCTCTGTGATCCCAGATGCCAATAAAATACCTCTCACCTTTCAACAACAATGTCTCCCTATATATATATATATATACACATATATACACACATATATACATATATACACACACACACACACACACATACATATATATATACACACACACATACATACACACACACACACATATACACATATATATATATCTTTCTGTCTGTGATTCCAGGTGCCAACAGAATACCTCTAAACTCGCAGGATGTCCTACGCCTGTTGAAATCTTTACAGCCTTTACTGTCGGATGCTATACAGAAGAAACGCACCATGCGGTTATGGGAACACACTTATAAGTTGTCTGGTCCTCTTAGTTGGAAAGATTTCCACCAGCTGGCAGGCAGAGGTAAGTGTTGCACATGGGTGGTGTTTATTTTAGATAGGTGGCAATTGTACTGAGGCTTGGGTAGTGAATGTAGAGGATGTGTGGTGCTACATGGTAGTGAATGTAGAGGATGTGTGGTGCTACATGGTAGTGAATGTAGAGGATGTGTGGTGCTACATGGTAGTGAATGTAGAGGATGTGTGGTGCTACATGGTAGTGAATGTAGAGGATGTGTGGTGCTACATGGTAGTGAATGTAGAGGATGTGTGGTGCTACATGGTAACAAATGTAGAGGATGTGTGGTGCTACATGGTAGTGAATGTAGAGGATGTGTGGTGCTACATGGTAGTGAATGTAGAGGGTGCGTGGTGCTACATGGTAGTGAATGTAGAGGATGCGTGGTGCTACATGGTAGTGAATGTAGAGGATGCGTGGTGCTACATGGTAGTGAATGTAGAGGATGTGTGGTGCTACATGGTAGTGAATGTAGAGGATGTGTGGTTCTACATGGTAACGAATATAGAGGATGTGTGGTGCTACATGGTAGTGAGACATGGTCAGTGAATGTAGAGGATGTGTGGTGCTACATGGCAGTGAGTGTAGAGGATGCTACATGGTCAGTGAATGTAGTATATTGAAGTATATGCAGTAAGCTCATCAAATATGTGTTTCCATGAGGTTGTCTAGGTGATATAAATTGTCTGTTTTTATATAATTGCAGGAACAGAAGAGAATTCTGAACCCCAACCAATTCCCTCGTTTCTAGTTGGCTATGATAAAGACTGGCTGTCTGTGTCACCTTATGCACTCCCTTATTGGGTAAGTAACAATAATAATACTGTATTGTTTTGTTGGGCTATGTTGCCTTGCAGAAATACAGCTTACTCGCAGTATATACTTGCAGTATATATATGTCATCGTCATCGTCATCAGCAGCTTTTCCCTGCTTGCAAGGGTGGGACGGGTCCTATTCAGCACAGCATCTCTCCACTTGTCACGGTCCTTCGTCATCTCTTTCATGAGCTTCAGCGATCTGAGGTCTGCTCTCACCTCCTCCGGCCATGTTTTTCGTGGTCTTCCTCTACTGTGTCTTCCTTCAACTGGGATTTCTTGGCACTTCTTTAACATATACACACACACACACACACACACAGACACACATATATATATATATATATATATATATATATAAAATAATTCAGTCAAATATTTAAGATTTGGCTTCGTTTATTAAAGATGTACTGCTATATATATTTTGGTGACAGCCATCATTGGCTGTGACCTCTTCAGGCAGTCTGAATTGGTGTGGTAGAGACAGGTACACTTGTTGTTGAAGTGTTTTACTCCGTCAATACTCCGATATGTCCAGCTCCTGGTTGGGTTGTTATTTCTCTGAGGAACTGGAATCATATGAATTCGAACAAACGAATTTCGGAGTCGTAGGACTCTCTCTCCTCCCATTGGTCAGTTGAGAGAACATTCCTCAGTCAGAAGTCTATAGAAATGTTTCTGAGTCAAGACAATCTGTTGTGGTTGTTTTTTGTTAAGTACAGCTGACCTCCTCCCTTGTGTTGGTAGTGGTATTGGTGTTAAGGGGTCAGCTGGCAGGTCAGCTTTAGTTCGGCTGCTGCTATGTTCAGAAGAACATAGAAATATATATATACAGTATATAAAACGACAATAAAGGCTATACTGGAAGATATGCTGTAAAATTTAATTCCGTGAAATTACAATATATATTTCAATGGTCCAGCTCCATCATCCAAATATGATGGAAGACAGGACAGTCTCATCAGGTAACTTCGACAGAATTACAAAAACATAGTTATATACATTATTATTACTATATATATATATATATATAGATGTGTGTGTGTGTATATATACCTGTTACTGGCAGTGTGTGTGTCTATGTATCTGCTAGTGTCAGTATAAATGTATGTATGTACCAGCTAGTAACAGTATATGTGTGTGTTATGTTGGTATTCTATGTTTTACTGCTGTGTTGTTGTATTTACCCCAGTTTTCTATGTTTATAAAAACTGACCTTAAGTTGTTGTGTTCTAGGACAAGCTTCTTCTTGAACCATATGGGAAGCCTCGTGATATTGCCTATGTAGTCGTTTGTCCAGATAACGAATACATTGTGAAGAATGCAAGGTTTTTTTTCAAAGAATTAAGTACAATCTATGAGCTATGTCGGCTGGGCCGACATTGTCCCATAACGAAGGTACTCCGTGATGGCATTCTCAAGGTAGGCCAATCTTCTGCCCAGAAATATGCTGATGAACCTATAGAAGACTGGTTTAATTATATTGGTAAGTGCTTTAAAGTTTTTTTTTTACAAAACCCTTTTTTTGTCCCTTGTTTTAACCCTTTAGTATTTACATTACTCTATATTTACTTTTGTATTTTCACAGTAAACACTTTATCTTACAAAATATCGCACATAATATCGAATCAATGAGATTTTGATATTATTTATTTTGAGAACAATACTTTAACATCAGTATGACTGGCCGGTGAGAGAAGTTTGGCCAGATACGGCTGGTTTAAATGCTAAAGGGTTAAAATAGGTGGTTTTTGTTTCCCCAAACTAGAGCTGGTTTTGAATGGATTGTTATTAAAGGGGTTAATGATCATCAAGAAGATCCGAGACCACATTTGCTTACCGTGTGGGGTATATCTCATTCAATTGGAACTTATTGCAACTCCTGACAGAAAGAACAACATGAAATAAAGTATCTTGCTTCAGGACATAACGCATCACTCAATCTCGGGAATCGAACTCACAACCTCACAATAGTGAATCTAATTCTCTAACCACTCAACCACACACCTTCATTATCCTTAACTATATTTAAATTAGAATTCTTCAACATAATTTTATGTAAAAACCATGTGAGGTTATTAACTTAGTAATGAAATAATTAATAATTTTAGTAAATCTCTAAAAATTCATTAATTTAATTACATTAATTTTATTAATTACAGGAAATGAAATACTATTAATTGTTGACTTAGTTCCAATATTGATAACACTGGAAATGTATGAATGTCTCCACATCTTGTTCCTTATTTTATTAACAACATCATTTTCCTTTTCTTTCTATCCAGGTGAATCTCCAGTTGCTGCTAAATTAAGACTGTATGCCAGGGTGTGTAAACACCAGCTGGGTAAGTTTACCTTGAAGTATTTATTGTTGGTGCAGTCTTGTTGAAGTGGTTTAAGTCCTGTTTTCTAAGATATAAAACTGTTTGAGTGAAATTGGGAGAAACAGAAACTGGAATTCTGTTACTTATTTTACTTGTACTTAGTGGAGCTAAGGTTACAGCAGGGACATACGGGCGGGAGTTTGGCTGGCAGAGGTGATAAACACAACCTATTTGAGCCATTTTGTAAGGCAGCAGGAGCTGACCCCACAGGTCAGGTGTACTGACCTGCGGCACCAATTTTGGTAGATAAATTGTACCATTTAGTTTGTTTTACCACCATCACATAGCTTTGTTGGTCATTGTTAGGGTCTACTTTGATGTACTACTGTCTACTGCTGGAACCCACAAGTCTCTGAGGTCCTGACAAATTCTCATGTGTGTATATATATATATAATCCTTATTGAGTCCTCTTCAGATTTTGGTCTTCGTAATTATTAGTACTTGTCGTAGGGAAAAAACCCTGAACACCCCTGTGTATCTAAAAGTGGACGAGGTGAAATGTCTATCATCGTTTAACGTCCATTTTCCATGCTAGCATGGGTTAGACGGGAATTGTTCCACTTGAGGCAAGATTGGTTGAGAGACTGTGTCTCACTCATACAGAACTACCCCTGGCAGGTTTTCTACGGCTGGATGTCCTTCCTAACACCAACCACATTTACAGTGTGGACTGGGAGCCTTTTACCGTGTTACCTACACGACCACTTTACAGTCTAGACCGGCTCTTTTTGTCGTGTCACCTACAAGGCCACTTTACACTATATATATATATATAATCATCATCTCCGTTTAACATCTATCATGGGTTAGACGGGAGTTGTCCCACTTGAGGCAAGGTTGGTCGGGTGACTGTGTCTCGCTCGTATAGGACTGTCTGGCAGGTTTTCTATGGCTGGATGCCCTTCCTAACACCAACCACATTTACAGTGTGGAACTGGGAACTTTTCACCGTGTTACCTACACTACCACATTACAGCGTGGACTGTGTGTGTTTTTTTGTCGTGACACCTACATAAAAACTCGATCTCATTTTCTCGTGCTGTTGGTGGGAGTGGGAGGGTAGGGTAGGGGTAGTGGATTGGGGTGTATATTTAGTTAAGAGGTGCCTACTGACTGTAGGTTTCGCTTTGCACATAGGCAAGGCGGGTCTTCTGTATTACTGCGTAGCGCCAAAGGTCTCGGTCCAGAGAAAAACACACACACTTATACACAAAGACACTTATCATCTGGTTGCCTACTACTACTACTACTACTACTAATGGTACTGTTACTAATGTTACTATTAATACTACTGTTACTATTTCAGGTCCCCATCTTGCTCAGCAAACGTTAGATAAGTCGTTATTTGAGGTGAGTTGCCAGAAAGGTAGCCATACCACTCCGCGGCCGTCTGACATGTTGGCTCAAGCCCCAGCCACTCCGGAACAGCACCAAACATCTGCTAGTTCGGCCACTAATGTAACTTCCAGCTCGTCTACTACGGCCACAAACCAGCCTTTGTCCAGCCAGTCCCAGCAGCAGCAACAACAACAACAGCAGCAATCAACATCAGTAACAACTAGCAGTTGTAACAACAACAGTAGTAGTAGTAGTAGTGGTACTACCACCACTACTACTACTACTACTGTGACAGGACATCTTGGAAGTAATAATCCTGATGATATGAACAAAGGTAGGTGTACACATTAACAGTGGTGGTGGTGTGAGGTGGGTGGTGGTGGTGTGAGGGGGGTTGTGACAGTGGTGGTGTGAGGAGGATGGTGGTGGTGGTGGTGTGAGGAGGGTGGTGGTGGTGGTGGTGTGAGGATGGTTGTGACAGTGGTGGTGTGAAGCGGAGGATGGTGGTGGTGGTGGTGTGAGGAGGGTGGTGGTGGTGGTGTGAGGGGGGGGGGGTTGTGACAGTGGTGGTGTGAGGAGGGTGGTGGTGGTGGTGTGAGGTGGGTGGTGGTGTGGTGGTGGTGGTGTGAGGTGGGTGGTGGTGTGAGGAGGATGGTGGTGTGAGGGGGGGTTGTGAGGAGGATGGTGGTGGTGGTGGTGGTGTGAGGAGGGTGGTGGTGGTGGTGGTGTGAGGATGGTTGTGACAGTGGTGGTGTGAAGCGGAGGATGGTGGTGGTGGTTGTGACTGGTCGTGTGAGGAGGGTGGTGGTGGTGGTGGTGGTGGTGTGAGGGTGGTGGTGGTGGTGGTGGTAATGGTGGTATGGAGATAACAAGACTCCCTTATGTTTGCTATTCATAAACATATTGTATGTGCTTCCATATATTCTTCTATTATGAACCACTCTGTGCTAGTACCAGTGTTATCTTGAGATAAATGACTAGCTGAAATTTGGCTTCATGGGAAATATTTGTTGAAGACTTATATGACTGGCTGCGTTTAGCTGCTGATACAATGTAATAAGTACCAGTCATCTACTAGGGTTGATTTAATTTACTTATTATTGCTTCTCAAATTGCTGACATTGTACCTAAATATATAAATATATGGTTACTGAAGCACGTACATATATATATGTATGTGTATATATATGTGTGTGTGTATGTGTATATATATGTGTATATATATATATATATATTTGTATATGTATATATGTGTGTGTGTGTATATATATATATGTGTGTGTATATATATATATATATGTGTGTGTGTATATATATATATGTGTGTGTATATATATATATATATATATGTGTGTGTGTGTATATATATATATGTGTGTATTTATATGTGTATATATATGTGTGTGTGTATATATATATATATATATATGTGTATATATATATATATATATATATATACGTACATACGTATATCTGCTTCAGTAACCATAGCAGGACACCAAATACGCATATTTCAAGATATTTGTCCGTCTTCAGTGAAATTTACTCACTCAGTACTGAGGCAGATAAGCTGATGGTTTATCAGTAGAATTTTACAAACAATATATTTTTGGTAATGCTCATTTGCATATAGTCTGGCTTGGCTGACAGTTTGATGTTTATTGTTGTTGTTAATTGTAATGTCCTTAATGATTTCAACACCTGCGACCAATAAAGAAATCCTTATTATTGTTATTATTCTTGTTACTTTTCAGATGGGGGTGCCGATGGCAACAGTTGCCAGCAGCAACGCGACAGTGGCATCCATGAACAACAACAAGAATGTGAAGACAGTTCGACAGAATGCCCTGCTCTAGTTATTTATATAGTCGACCCGTTCACCTATTCTCAGGAGTGGGATCACCTTAATAGACTTGGAATGATAGGGTTGCTGCATTGCTACCAGGAAATTGTGAGAAACTTGCCAGAACATATGCAAAGCCATGTTAGTCTACAAGTAAGTATATATATATGGTCCCGTAACTCCTGATAGAGTCATAAGGGCTTCGTATTGACATACAGCGTTTCTTGTGTATATATGGTCCCGTAACTCCTGATAGAGTGGTAGGGGCTCCGTATTGACATACAGTGTCTCTTGTGTATATATGGTCCCGTAACTCCTGATAGAGTGGCAGGGGCTCCGTATTGACATACAGTGTCTCTTGTGTATATATGGTCCCGTAACTCCCGATAGAGTCATAGGGGCTCCGTATTGACATACAGCGTTTCTTGGGCATCTTATAGCCTGGTGGAGCCCACACCTCCTCTCCAGGCCTGAATACAACAGATTTCTTCCAGAGATAGATAGAGAGAGAGAGAGAGAGAGAGGGGAAGAATCAACCCCAGTACTAGACTGGTACTTTTTTTTATCAACCTCGAAAGGCTGACCTCGGTGGGATTTGAACTCAGAGGGTAGAGAACTGGAACGAATACCATAAAGCATTCTATCTGACATTCTAATGACTCTGCCAATTCACCGCCTTATAAGTATATAAAATATATATATATACACACATACACGGTTACATCTTCTTCTACAGCTCTCTCTATCATACCTGTTACACCCTCTCTCCCTTTCTCTCTATATCCTTTACAGTCTCTGTTGCTCTCCCTCTACATATATCTTCTTTATTTCCTGTTGCTCTCTGTTGAGTATTAGCTGAGGAGAAACCTTCTATCTACATGATTGGAAGCACTGTGATGGGTTAGCTGCCAGGCCAGGCTTTATATATATATATCAATCAATGAAAAAAGAGTTAGTTGATTTGTGATCAACTCGTTCTTATATATAACAGATGCGAGGCACTTATCCAGAGTATTATTATATGCCTGGTGGCCACCGATCTGTCCAGTTCGTTTCTCTACCAGCATATCAGGAAAAAATTATACATTTTCTATATATTTGTCTGAGGAGAACATGTTTTGCTTTATGTTATACATAAAACTTTGCATCTTCGAAATATATATAATGAAATAAATAGAGATGATATAAAGTATATATCTTTCATTTATTACTATTATTATTATTATTATTATTATTATTATTATTATTATTATTATTATTATTATTATATACATGGCTTAGTGGTTAGAGCATTGGCCTTGCAATCGAAAGGTTGTGAGTTCAATTCTCAGACCGGGTGATGTGTTGTTTCCTTGAGCAAGACACTTTATTTCACATTGCTCCAGTTTACTCAGCTGTAGAAATGAGATGATAGGGACTGGGGTCCATATCATTCCACTGTAAAGTGGTCGTGGAGGTGCCACGGCAAAAGAGCACCCAGCACTCACTGTAAATGAGGTTGGTGTTAGGAAGGGCATCCAGCTGTAGAAATCAAGCCAGAATCAGTTCCCGTCCCACCCTTGCAAGCAAGGAAAAGCAGACGTAAAATGATGAGGATGATGATGATACATCCATCAAAATCTTCATCTCACACATTTCCTAATGGAGAGGTCATTGTGAAAATATTCTGTATTACATTAAAGACTTTTCTTTTTAATGTGATGCAGTCAGAGTGATTAATGTTTTGTATTTTTCAAGAATGTCTAGCTAATGTGGTATGGTGTGGTACAGGATATTAATAGTTAATACTATTCAGTAAAACCAAACCTATTGTTGATATTGATGTTACTAATTCTTTCTCGTGTGTGTTTGTTCAGATAATTCCCTCTGAGGCTGTGATAGACCAGAAAGAAGGCGGCTCACAATACCAGATGTTGAAATCTTTGGCGTTCTCAGTTTTTACTACGTGTCGCTGGAATTTGTCCCACAATGTCTTAGGCCGATCATTAACTGGTTTCGGGCCTGCTGCCGATGCCGAACTTTTCCTCAAACAAAAAGAGGTAAGTAGCTGTTGTTACTGTTTCTTTTCTCTATATTTTTGTGTTGACTCCATAAAATTGATGATATTTCTAGTTAACACTTTAACCACCAACGTGAAGGTGTCGTAGCTTAGTGGTTAGGATGCTGGAGTCACAATCATAAGTTTGTGAGTTGGATTTCTTGGCTGAGTGGTAGGCAACTTTTGAGTAAGTTTGTATGAAAAGGTTTAAAGTTAATATTATTGAAAATATTGTGATAATCATTTTAACTTTGATGTTTTTGCACAGGTGGAAAAGGCTGGGCAGGTGAGACTTTACTGTCCTCCTTTCATTTTGGCACCGGTGAAGGATAAACAATCAACCCTTGCTGAATCTTGTGGCGAAAAACTGGAGAAAAGTACGATAGTGTTTTGTGGCTACTGCTTGAGTGAAGATCAGCGTTGGCTACTGGCTGCCTGCACAGATGAACGAGGAGAAATGCAAGAGACTTGTATAATAAATATTGAAATACCCAACCGGTAAGATATTTAACCCTTTCATTGCCATATTTCTAATGAAAGACACTGTCTATGTCATTAACCCTTTCATTACCATATTTCAAAACATTTTAACAATAATCAGGAATTTGGAGAGATTTAGTAATATAGATTTCTTGTTATTAAACTAATGATTGGAATGTAACTTAACATTATAATGGAAGGTTTTCAGATAATTATAAAGACTTTAAAATAAACTTTTTTGTATCCTAGAAGCAAGGGTTACATTCGTATGAAAAGGGTTAAATATGCTAATTATTTTGTAAATTTAATGAATATATATCTAATTACCATCTTTTCTAATTGCAGCAATCGCCGGAAAAAAGCTTCAGCTAGGAAAGCCGGTCTACAGAAGTTATGGACATTTATTGTAGGAATTGTATCTGTGACTACTCTACCATGCCGTCTGGTTATAGGACGGTTTGGTCGACTTGGGCATGGGGAACTAAAAGGTAGGCTGGACTGTTTGGTACATACTTTCATATCTATAACTTTCATATACATAGATGTGTGTTCATGTTGTTACAGGGAGTACAGGTTTTAAGAATATAGCAAGTATATATAGCCGAGTATATATGTAGCTGTTATATAACAGTATATATATATATATATATATAGCTGTTATATAACAGTGTATATATATATATATATATATATATATATATATAGCTGTTATATAGCTATATTACTATATAGCATATAATAATATACATTCACCTTATTGGTGCAATATTAAAATTTACCCTGTACACTCTGTAAAGTGTTATTGCTGGTACCACAATAAAATACACCCAGTACACTCTGTAAAGTGTTATTGCTGGTACCACATTAAAATACACACACTACACTCTGTATATATTTGTTCTTGATTTTACCATATAATCTCTGTCAAGGTGTACTTTTCCTGTCATCCTGGGGGGTGCGGAGGAGGTTGATAAAATAAAGTACCAGTAAAATATTAGGGTTTGTTGATATATATTGGAATTTCGTGCTTTGCAGCATAAAGTATGATCCTTTACGTTCTGAGTTCAAATCCCGCCGAGGTTAACTTTGCTTTTCATCCTCACGGGGGTCGATAAAATAAGCACCAGTAATACACTGGAGTAATTGCTGGCCTTGTGCCTAAAGTAGAAACTATTATTATTATTATGTTATGAATTTTTTAATTAATAAATTTTTAATTGTATTTGTCAGGCTGGGCTGAACTCCTGGGTAAGAAGAACTTAATGAAAGCCAGTCAGCAGATGAGAGATATGTGTACCCAGTGTTCGATTATGTCTAGCAGTGAGACCCCTTGTATCCTCAGTGCATGTCTTGTGTCGATGGAGCCCCAGTCTTCCTTCCGAATTATTTTTGATTCTGTGAAAGTTGAAGAAAAGATGAGTAGCAATTGCCCTTTACAAACTCCACGTGATGCATCTTGTACACATATCCTCGTATTTCCTACCTCAGCCACTGCACAGGTAAATACACAATTTACACCTTTGCCTTTCTTGCTTTGTTTGTTTGTTGTAATTAAGATTATTGTATTTTCTTGTATCTCTTAACATACAGTGGTTCACTTTGTATAGATGTTTCAGTGTGGGAGCACAGGTGACATGACTAAAAGTAGCCAGTCCTCCCTGTAGGGCAGGGAGCACAGGTGACATGACTAAAAGTAGCCAGTCGTCCCTGTAGGGCAGGGAGCACAGGTGACATGACTAAAAGTAGCCAGTCGTCCCTGTAGGGCAGGGAGCACAGGTGACATGACTAAAAGTAGCCAGTCCCTGTAGGGCAGATAGCACAGGTGACATGACTAAAAGTAGCCAGTCCTCCCTGTAGGGCAGGGAGCACAGGTGACATGACTAAAAGTAGCCAGTCGTCCCTGTAGGGCAGGGAGCACAGGTGACATGACTAAAAGTAGCCAGTCGTCCCTGTAGGGCAGGGAGCACAGGTGACATGACTAAAAGTAGCCAGTCGTCCCTGTAGGGCAGATAGCACAGGTGACATGACTAAAAGTAGCCAGTCCTCCCTGTAGGGCAGGGAGCACAGGTGACATGACTAAAAGTAGCCAGTCGTCCCTGTAGGGCAGGGAGCACAGGTGACATGACTAAAAGTAGCCAGTCGTCCCTGTAGGGCAGGGAGCACAGGTGACATGACTAAAAGTAGCCAGTCGTCCCTGTAGGGCAGGGAGCACAGGTGACATGACTAAAAGTAGCCAGTCCTCCCTGTAGGGCAGGGAGCACAGGTGACATGACTAAAAGTAGCCAGTCGTCCCTGTAGGGCAGGGAGCACAGGTGACATGACTAAAAGTAGCCAGTCGTCCCTGTAGGGCAGGGAGCACAGGTGACATGACTAAAAGTAGCCAGTCGTCCCTGTAGGGCAGATAGCACAGGTGACATGACTAAAAGTAGCCAGTCGTCCCTGTAGGGCAGGGAGCACAGGTGACATGACTAAAAGTAGCCAGTCGTCCCTGTAGGGCAGGGAGCACAGGTGACATGACTAAAAGTAGCCAGTCGTCCCTGTAGGGCAGGGAGCACAGGTGACATGACTAAAAGTAGCCAGTCGTCCCTGTAGGGCAGGGAGCACAGGTGACATGACTAAAAGTAGCCAGTCCTCCCTGTAGGGCAGGGAGCACAGGTGACATGACTAAAAGTAGCCAGTCGTCCCTGTAGGGCAGGGAGCACAGGTGACATGACTAAAAGTAGCCAGTCGTCCCTGTAGGGCAGGGAGCACAGGTGACATGACTAAAAGTAGCCAGTCGTCCCTGTAGGGCAGGGAGCACAGGTGTCAATGAAAAGCACCTAGTCCACTTTGCAAGGTGGCCTGGCATTAGAGAGGGCATCCACCCATAGAAAACCAAGCGAAATAGTCACCTGACCTGTCTAGCCTCATAATGTGACAGCCTGTCTAACCCATGCAATAATGGAAAATAGACATTAAACAGTGATAAGGATGATGTGAGGAAGGGCATCCAGCCACAGACATCATTCTAGAAGAGTCGAGAGAACTTTTCAATTAGGTGAATGTAATGGTAAACTCCCTAGAGTTAGTCTTAGGAATGTCATCTAGTTGTAGAAATCAAGCCAGAATCAGTTGTGTATGAGCAAGCCATGGACACCTGACCTGGCATTGCCCACAACAGGACAACTCATCTAACCCATACTAGCGTGGAAAAATAGACATAAAATGGTGATGATGATGATAATGATGACGATTACTCTATATTTACTATTATATTTTCAAGGTAAAGGCTTTATCTCACAGAATATCGAATCTATGAGATTTTGATATTATTTATTTTGAGAACAATACCTTAACGTCAGTATGTGTAACCAGTTACAGCTGGTTTGAACAGAAAAAGGTGAGAGAATTCTGGCCGGATATGGCTGGTTTAAATGCTAAAGAGTTAATATGGTGTAATGGGGTACAAGACATTAAGAAATCTATTGTTAATTCATTTGTTGTGTCTGTGAGATGTGCAATGCTGCATGGTAGTGAGACTTGGGCAGCAACTGCAGAGGATATGCGCCGGCTGGAGAGAAATGAAGCAAGCATGCTCCGTTGGATGTGCAATGTATGTGAATGACCAAGCATATATGAGTTGAGAGAGAAACTGGGTATAAGAGGGATAAGTTGTAGTGTGTGGGAGAGAAGACTGAGATGGTAAGAAATTTCGGTTGAAGGAAGACACAGTAGAGGAAGACCACGAAAAACATGGGCGGAGGTGGTGAGAGCAGACCTCAGATCACTGAAGCTCAGAGGAGATGACGAAGGACTGTGACAAGTGGCGAGATGCTGTGCTGAATAGGACCCGTTCCACCCTTGCAAGCAGGGAAAAGCGGACGTAAAATGACGATGATTGTTAATGTGTTTCATTATTCTATGTTTGTCCAAATTTCTAAATGAAATAATGTTTTCTTTGACCTGTTGTGTTTCAGGCCAGTAACCACTCCCTCCACCGTGGAGAACATTCAATGGATCCAACCTACCCTCTTGACCTCAGTACTGATGCACTCTTTCCCTCAGCTATAGAAGACGGCATCGGAGATGATATTGGGGATGAAATGGATGATCTCCTCTCCATTTTCATTAATCCCATGAACGACGATAAAAACTCTGCTTCTGGTTCTCTTATTCATGGAGATGAAGGCTGCCAGTCACCTTCAAAGATGGGAGTCCCATCAGCAGTAAGTAGTTCTCTCTTCTTCCTCCTCATTGCTCACTATCAGCTCTCACTCATTGCTGAGTATCAGCTCTCACTCATTGTTGAGTATCAGCTCTCACTCTTTGCTGTATACCAGCTCTCATTCATTGCTGAGTATTAGCTCTCACTCATTGCTGAGTATCAGATCTCATATATTGCTGAATATTTACTCTCACTCATTGTTGAATATTTACTCTTCCTCATTGTTCTCTGAGTATTTCCTCTCACATACTACACGAACATCTCATGACAGCCCCACCAATCTCTTCAAAGATAAATGGTATGAAAGAATCACTTAAACTACACTTTAGCCCCTCACTCAACACTTTAGTCCATCACTCAACACTTTAGCTCCTCACTCAACACTTTAGTCCACCACTCAACACTTTAGCCCATCACTCAACTGTTTAGTCCACCACTCAACACTTTAGTCCATCACTCAACACTTTAGCCCCTCACTCAACACTTTAGCCCATCACTCAACACTTTAGTTCATCACTCAACACTTTAGTCCATCACTCAACACTTTAGTCCATCAGTCAACACTTTAGTCCATCACTCAACACTTTAGCCCATCACTCAACACTTTAGCCCATCACTCAAGCGTGTACATTAGTTTATATTGTTGTTGTGTTGTGTTTCAGGGAGCTGTTAACACATCTAGTGATCTTCAAGAGGAAGGTGGTACGTTGCTGCAACAACCTCTAGCAATGGGCTATTATGTGTCCACAGCTAGTACAGGACCACTACCCAAGTGGTTCTGGTCAGCATGTCCTGAAGCTGAAAATATGTGTCCAAATATACTCAAGGTCAGTTAAACAACACTTCTTTCTTACCTTTTCTTACCTCTCAGAGACACAGGTCAGATCCCACCCCCTTACAATACCCAGGTAACACTCCACTCCCTTACAATACCAGGTAACACCCCACCCCCTTACAATACCCAGGTAACACCCCACTCCCTTACAGTACCCAGGTAACACTCCACCCCCTTACAATACCAGGTAACACCCCACCCCCTTACAATACCCAGGTAACGCTCCACTCCCTTACAATACCCAGGTAACACTCCACCCCCTTACAATACCCAGGTAACACTCCGCTCCCTTACAATACCAGGTAACACCCCACCCCCTTACAATACCCAGGTAACACTCCACCCCCTTACAATACCCAGGTAACACTCCACCCCCTTACAATACCCAGGAAAGGTATCCAGCTATAAAACATTGTCTCAAAAGGACCTTTTGGTGAATAAGAAACCTATAATGAGTTTCACAAGCTAACCCCTATTTGAGAGAAATGACCCTTACAACAATTGCTGCTGTTTTATTTTCTATATTTAATGGAAGATTTTTATGTCCTCCTTGATTGTACTTTTTATTTATTTTTAATTTTTGTTGCAGTTTCTTAATATCTTGTAAGGATTTATCTATATGATAAATGCAGTCAGTACACTGTGTAAAGTGGTTGGAGATAGGAAGGGCATCCAGCCGTAGGAAGCTTGCCAAACAAAGGGTTTTGAGGACCCTTCAGATGTGTCAAGGACATAACAACCTCACTAGTGTTGGTGCTACAATAAAATACACTTGATAGAATATGGGACAGTCCTATGCGAGCAAGACAATCACTCTTGCCTCAAGTGGGACTACCCCCGTCCAAACCCATGCAAGCGTGGAACACGGACGTTAAACGCTGATGATGATGATGATGATGATATAAACGAGATGTAAACTCCCAGCTAGTCTGGGAGGTCAGTAGCCCCACTTCATTACTGACTGACCCATCCAACCTTTGCTGGCACTGAATGTGAACATTAAATGATGATATATAATAAACTGTCTTGTACTTTTCCAGAATATCTTTACTGTGAAGATTTACAGTATTAGAGTAAAAACTTTAATATTTAATATTTAACATGATAGTCATAATGGTGTTTTGTACTTTTCTGGAATGACTTTTTAATGGCTGTATAATTTCTGTTGCAGGCTGCATTACACACACATTGTTCATCAAAACAAGATGATCCTCTTCCTCTTCAGTCAACACATAGTAGAAACATTCATCCCCTTGATTCGAATCTAACCTGTGATGTTTTGAGGTAAGTTTCAACCATTCACCATCAACATCATTGTTTAAAGTATATTTTCCATGCTTTGCATCACTTAAATGGGTTGTTAGGTTTGAAGCCTGACATATTGGGTTACCAATGAAATGCCTTGTGGTATTTGTTGCAGCTCTTTATGTTCCGAGTTCAAATCCTATCCAAGTCAACTTTGTTGTCCTTCCTTCTGGGGTTGATGAAATCAAGTGTTCCCCATCTCTCGGCAAATGTTGGCCTTATGCCTAAATTATATGAATTGACCTGTAGCTCCTGATATAGTTGTAGGGATGCTACCATGACATACTGTGTCTTGAGTACTCTAAACTTGGCACATCCCCTTTTCAGGCCTTATGCCTAAATTAGAAATCAATATTGTTAAAAAGCAAATTTTCTTCTATTAATTATTTTCTGTTTTCTTACGAGGTTGATAAAATAAAATACCAGTAATGCACTGGGGTTGATTTAACCCTTTTGCATTTACATTACTCTATATGTACTATTGTATATTTGTGGGAAAGGCTTCACCTCCTATAATATCTCACATAACATTGAATCTATTTGATTTTGATATTATTTATGAGAACAATACCTTAACATCAGTATCAGTGGCTGGTTACAGCCGGTTTGAACAGAAAGAGGTGAGAGAATTCTAGCTGGATATGGCCGGTTTAAATGCTAAAGGGTTGACTTTCCCCTCCCCACCAACATTGTTGGCCTTGTTCCTAAATCAGAAACCATTGACTGTATTCTATTTTCTTTGTTTTTCTAGATTTGTTTTGGAAAACTACAATGCCTTGTCCTGGTTGAGCATGGACCCAGTTAAAAATGACCGTCAGTCATGTTTGCCTGTGCACTTTGTTATGTTGATGCAGATGTACCATGCAATTAATGCATTTGTATGACATAGTATCGGCAGGAGGAGGAAGAAACGGCGCAAGAAGAAGATGAAGAAACTCTGAAGACAAACTACACACTGAGCACAACCCAACAGGGCCCTCTCGCCCAAGCTACACATTGGGCAGAACTTATGATGGCCCTTGAGCTACACTGAGCAGAAATCATGAGGGCCCTCTCCCAAGCTACATTGAGCAGAACTTATGTGGGCCCTTCCCAAAGCTTCACTGAGCAGAACTTATGAGGGTACTCTCCCTAGCTGCACTGAGCAGAACTTAAGAGGGCCAAAACATCATAATAATATTACTCAAAACGAGCAGCAGTAGTTTTTACACTGAAACTTCTCGATCCTTTGAAAATTATATAGTGAGGGTGCGTGGCCTTGTGGTTAGGGTGTTGGGGGCTCACACTCATAACGTCATGGGTTTGATTCCTCACTCTCTAGGGCATCGTGTTGTGTTCTTGAGCAAGACACTTCATTGCACATTGCTGCAGTCCACTCAACTGATGACCAGCAGAAGCAGCTCTGGGGGTTGTTGAACCTATGGTGGACTGGTGTCCTGTTGAAGGTCGGAGCCTCATACTCGGTTGTTTAATGCCACATGAAACAAGGATAAGCTCTGGCTCTGATGAGCCTGGAACAGACTTTAATTATTTGACGTTTTATATATATATATATATATATGCACTCACACACACACACATGTATATATGTGTGTGTGTAAGTGTATATATATATATATATATATATATATATATACATATGTACATATATGATAGAGCAAATAGAAAGAAAAAAAAATCAACAGAAACTTACCGATATGCGATGGTTTCCAGTCTGGTTTGGGTTGTCATTATGGGTGTGGCTTATATATTGCCAGTGGATCCTATAGTTTGTCTGTTCTCTCTCTCTCACACTCTCTCTCTCTTTCTCTATCTCCTCCCCCTGCCAACAGAATTGTTTAAACAATGTGGTTATTTAGTGACAACTTTCCAACAACAGTTGATCTGTATAAATGTGTACAACATGCCAACAACAGTTGATCTGTATAAATGTGTACAAAAACCCCCAACATAAACACAAACATAGTCTCTCATATTTCAATCTTTTTCATTTCTTAAAAATTATTATATTTTTTTTCAACAATTTCACATCTTTTTTTTTTTTAAAGAAAAAAAAAAAACCCTCTACTAACCTAACACCTGTCTTTATTTTATTTTTATTTTTCGTTTTGTTTTATATCAACTGCCCCTCTTCCCCCCATCCCAATCTGTTTTGCTTCATCATGCCCCCGGTTGTGTCTGAAGAAAAGAAATGTTTTTTTTTTTTTTGTTTTTTTTTTTTAGCAGGGATCACAAAACCGACTTGTATATAAATATATAAAATAGGGTTTTTGGTCCCTCCCCCACCTCCAAACCCCATCCTTCTCCTCATCAATATCATCATCATCATCACCATCATCATCATCATAATAATAATGTTTCTCTCCCCTTCCTCCACCTCCACCCAACAAAGAAAGAAAGGTTTCTCTGAGATAAAGGTTATTAAAAAAATAAAAAACAGAAAACAAAAAAATTATTTTCACCTTCAATGAACAACAACAACAACAACAATAACAACAATAATAATAATAATGATAATAATAAAAATATTGTTGGGTTGATATGATAACCTTGTCGTATTCATACCTTCTCCTCCTCCCCTTCCTCATCAACATCATCATCATCATCATATATAGTCCAGTCATTTATTTAATGTTTCTTCAACTTTATTTCCGAAACTTTTATCTTTTCCCCACTAAATCCTCACCAATTAAAAACAATTATTATCATTGTAATTATTATTATTATTATTATTATTATTATTATTATTATTATTTACTGCTTAATATTTGACCCCCCCCCCCTCTCCTATACTCATGATTATTATTTGTATTATCCTATGTTTACCACTAACTACTCTACAGTCAACATCATTGATAAAAGTTTCATCTATATATATATATATATATATATATAGACACACACACACACACACACATACATATGAGTATATTATGTATATATATGTATGTATATTTAACTCATAGGTTAATACTTTAATCCTAGGATTAAGTCGACCAGTCATACGTGAAAGGACTCAATACTAAAAAGAAAGTGTAGAGCAGTTGAAATTTATTTACTTTTATGTTCAGGAGTTTTACCGAAGTCCTTTTGTTTCTAATCTAAATTATATTATCTCTTCAACAAATTGATATGTGTGTGTAGACGAGAGATATATGGTGTGTGTGTGTAGACGAGAGATATATGCTGTGTGTGTAGACGAGAGATATATGCTGTGTGTGTAGAGTGATATATGGTGTGTGTGTAGACGAGAGATATATGGTGTGTGTGTAGATGAGAGATATATGCTGTGTGTGTAGATGAGAGATATATGGTGTGTGTGTAGAGAGATATATGGTGTGTGTGTAGATTAGAGATATATGGTGTGTGTGTAGATGAGAGATATATGGTGTGTGTGTAGATGAGAGATATATGGTGTGTGTGTAGACGAGAGATATATGGTGTGTATGTGTAGACGAGAGATATATGGTGTGTGTGTGTAGACAAGAGATATATGGTGTGTGTGTGTAGACAAGAGATATGTGGTGTGTGTGTAGACTAGAGATATATGGTGTGTGTGTAGATGAGAGATATATGGTGTATGTGTAGATGAGAGATATTTGGTGTGTGTGTGTGTAGACAAGACATATGTGGTGTGTGTGTGTGTGTAGATGAGAGATATATGGTGTGTGTATCTAACCAGATATACAAGTGTGTGTATATATAAACGATAAGAGATACAAGATATGTATGTCTGTGTGTCACCAAGATACAAGGTTGTGTGTGTGTAAACAAGAGATATAGAAAAAAGCAGGAACACGATTCTGTAGGTATCTCACTCAACACGATTTATAAATTGAATATAACCTGTTTCACCAGGGTCCCACATACATTAAAAGGTATAAAACTCTTCTTCGGAGCGGTAGTGGTTTATGATGAAATTTCTAAGTTAAAAAAAAAAAAAGAAAAGCTAATTAAGGGGAGTTAACTCCAGGAAGTTTAAGTTTGATAACCTTGTTATTTTAAATTTCTTATATAACTGGAAATGTCGTCATCATTATCATCATCATCATCATCTTCATCATCATTATTATTATTATAAAATGAAATACCAGTCACGTACTGGGGTCGATTTATTCGACCAACCCCAATCCTTCCTCCCTCGCCCCAAATTTCCCGGCCTTGTGCCTATGCTAGAAACAATTATTATTATTATTTTTATTATAAAATCTTTTTTTTCACATTGTTTTAAATATTTTTGCTGTTAACTCAGTCAAAAAAATGAAATAGGAAAGTTACATTATATTTTCCCCCCATAAATATATATATAAATATATATATAAAAAATATATATATATATATATATACACAATTTTTTTTTATACTTCTTCAAATATAGGTTTTGATTCTTGAACAAACAAAAAAATTACATTTTAATAAAAATAAAAAAAATACAACAATTAAAGTTTTTTTTTTTTTTTTAATCATTAAAATTGTTTTATTTACTTCAGCAAGATGTAAGGTAATGGAAGATTTTTTATTGTGTATTTGCTTCATCCATCTTTGAAATATGTTATTGTTGTCAGAATATGTTGAGAACTGGACAGATATGGAACAGTATTTCATCCAGATGTTGATATTTTCACTTGAGATTGTGTCACGGTCAACTTTACCTTGATGTAACAATCAAGCTGGGGGAGGCTGGTGGGTGATATAATTGACCTTCTCCCTCCTTATTAACCATTATTGTAACACCAACAGTATGCTTTATGGCATAGAGTTACTATCCTTTACGTTCTGAGTTCAAATCCGTTTGAGGTTAACTTTGCCTTTCATTCTTACAGGGTTGATTTAATTAACTTTCTCCTTCCCCCAAAATTGCTGGCCTTGTAGAAATCATTATTGTTACAGCAACCCAGCTGTTGGTCACACAGTAAAATGAATGACTTTTCTTCCAGCTCTGTGAAATGTGTATTCAACTTTGACTTTCATCCATTTAAGGTTGATAAAATACAAACCCTGAGAGAGTCAGAGAGGATACTTGCAGCAACTGTTATCTTTTGAGTCGTTCTCAGGTCATCAAATCATGCTTGTTCTCACCAGAATAGCACTGGTTCTTTTGCCAGGAACTGACAGACAACAGTATCGTCAATGGAAACATTGTTTCCTTGGCCTGATCTGATGGTCAGCTTCTTTCTTCTACAAAGAGGTATGACTGACAGTATCAACTATAGAAAGAGCAACAGAAATATTGATATTAATAGAGGAAGACCTGCACGATTTCTTTCCCTTTGGTTTTTATACAGATTTTTTCAAACTTTTACAACACAATGACACAAAGTCTTTACTTTGTTGCTCTACCAGCTAAAATATCTCATACAAAATAAATAAATGGATGAAACTAGACTAATAAACACCAACGTATTCTCCTTAATTACATTCACAACTATTTAATAAGACATTGCTGGTGAAATATGACGAAAAAAATGGAAAAGTTAAACTTCGTAGAAATCAGGTAAGTTATATTTCTATATCACACATAATACTATAGATATATGTATATAATTTCAAAGGGAAGTAAATCTTGGTCCTTACAGACGAAGACCTACATGATTTCTTTCCCCTTGACTTTTACACAAATTTGATTAAACGTTTACAGCACAACGACACCGAGGCTCGACTTTGTTGCTCTACCAGCTAAAATATCTCGTACAAAGTAAATAAATGGATGAAACTAGACTAACATATCCCAACGTATTCACATTGATTCCATTCACAATTATTTAATAAGACATTGCTGGTGAAACATGACGATAGAAAGGTTAAACTTCGAAGAAATCAGGTATAAAAAACAGTTTTCTCAGCAGACGATAATTACGTGTGTATATGTATATGTGTTTGTGTGTATATGTATATATGTGTGTGTGTCAGAGTATATATAGGTTTGTGTATATATGGGTTTCTGTGTGTGTGTGTTTATCCATATGTACGTGTCTATATATGTGTTGATGTGACCGTGTGTGTGTCTATATGTACATGTGTTTATGTGCGTATGTTTGTCCATGTGTTCGTGTCTATATATATGTGTGTTTGTTTCTCTATATGTACATGTGTTTATGTGTGTGTGTTTGTCCATGTGTTCGTGTCTATATATATGTGTGTGTGTGTGTTTCTCTATATGTATATGTGTGTGTGTTAGTCTATATGTACATGTGTCGATATGTACAGACCTGAATTCTCACGTCACTAACTCTCCCTCCCAACTTGCTACTCCAGTCAATATGTCTACTCCTCCTTCTCTCCACATCGTAACTCGCCTCTCTCACTGTCTGTCTTTTACTCTCCTCCCTCTCGATATAAGTTGTCAAACATAACATAGCACCAACGAACAACGATGATCAGGGTGATAGCTACACACACACAGAGGTAAAATTCCGTTATAACGAATTTTTCAATATAACGAAATGTTTTTAATCCCCGGCCACACGCTCGGTGTTAGGTCGATCTTATTATAAAGAATTTTTCATTACAACATTTATTTTTATACCCCGTGAATTCCGTTATAACGGAATTTCACTGTATATATATATATTTATTATTATTACTATATTATATATATATATAATATAGTAATAATAATAAATTTGAAGACTAAAATCCAAAGAGGGCTCGATAAGGATAAATATATATCAAATATATAAGAACCGTAGAGCAAAGATTTATTAAAATAATTTTTATATATATATATATTTATTAAAATAACAGATTAAAGTTTAAGCAAAGAATCGCTGCTTTCACCCTTAATGGGATCTTCTGAGTTTTTCATTACAACAAGTTTCAGAAGATCCCGTTAAGGGTGAAAGCAGCGATTCTTTGCTTAAACTTTAATCTGTTATTTTAATAAATATTTATATAATGGAGGCACATGGCTTAGTGGTTAGAGCATTGGCCTTGCAATCGAAAGGTTGTGAGTTCAATTCTCAGACCGGGTGATGTGTTGTTTCTTTGAGCAAGACACTTTATTTCACATTGCTCCAGTTTACTCAGCTGTAGAAATGAGATGATAGGGACTGGGGTCCCTATCATTCCACTGCAAAGTGGTTGTGGAGGTGCCACGGCAAAAAAGCACCCAGCACTCACTGTAAATGAGGTTGGTGTTAGGAAGGGCATCCAGCTGTAGAAATCAAGCCAGAATCAGTTCCCGTCCCACCCTTGTAAACAGGGAAAAGCGGACGTAAAATGATGATGATGATACTAAAATTATTTTAATAAATCTTTGCTATATGGTTCTTGTATATTTGATATATATTTATCCTTATCGAGCCCTCTTTGGATGATTTCTCCCGAATGAAACGGTTCTAGTCCTGTAGAAGCCTTTACTATATATATATATATTGATCAACAGTATGACCTCGGGTGATGGCAAGGCTGAGGTGTTGGAACAGCCAACCACCCTCACGAGCATCACCACTTACCTCGGTTAGGCGAGCCGCTACGATTCGAGAAAGAAGAAAATAAAAATATGAGAAAGGCTTTTAATGTTTTCAAATATGTTTATTCCATTTGTCAAAAACAATGTTGACAGACTAAAATGAAAACAACTTCGTACAAACGATCAGCAGACGACATAAGATATTGTTTATGTGTCTATATGTAAGTCGGTCAGTATGTATACCTTTTACTGTGCATGTATGCATTTCTGTGTGTGTGTGTGTCTATATATATATATATATATATATATATATATATATATATATATATATATATACGTATACATACTTACATTTATATATATCTCTATATATATATATATATATATATACGTATACATACTTACATTTATATATATCTATATATATATATAGATATATATAAATGTAAGTATGTATACGTATATATATATATACAGACACACACACACACAGAAATGCATACATGCACAGTAAAAGGTATACATACTGACCGACTTACATATAGACACATAAACAATATCTTATGTCGTCTGCTGACCGTTTGTACGAAGTTGTTTTCATTTTAGTCTGTCAACATTGTTTTTGACAAATGGAATAAACATATTTGAAAACATTAAAGCCTTTCTCATATATATATATATATATATATATATATATATATATATATATATATATAAATGTAAGTTTTCTTCGTTTTTTCCGTTCATTGCCTGAGAACGTCTCTATGAACCACCTAAGAGAATATTAGTCTACGACTTCTTTTATACCATTAACGTGGTTTTGTCTTTGCGTGTAATTGTTTTCACCGGTCCAAGTAATTGTTTCTACTTTAGGCACAAGGCCAGCAACTACCCAGTGCATTACTGGTACTTTATTTTATCGACCCCGTAAGGATGAAAGGCAAAGTCAACCTCCAAATAATGACGTATTATATTCGTTTTTTCCCGTTCTTTGCCAGGGAACGTTTCCACGAACCAAAGTATCATCTTCCTGTCTTCCTCCGGTTGCAACGTTTTTTTGAAATATTTACTTCTGCGTTCACAGATTGTCTTTGTTAGTGTCAGAAGATCCCGTTAAGGGTGAAAGCAGCGATTCTTTGCTTAAACTTTAATCTGTTATTTTAATAAATATATATATGTGGTGTGTGTGTGTGTGTGTGTGCATGTGTGAGTGAATGTGTATAATCATACTACACCACATAGCACTATATATATTACACCACACCACACCATCTGTTACAATAAATGGATCTCATTTTATTTGACTTAAACATCTTACAAGGTAATAAATGGTGGTGGTGATATTGGTAGTGGTGATGGTGGTGGTGGTAGTGATAGTGGTGGTGGTGGTGGTGGTGGTGATAGTGGTAGTGGTGATAGTGGTGGTGGTAGTGGTAGTGGTAGTGGTGGTGGTGATAGTGGCGGCGGTGGTCGTGGTAATAGTGGTAGTGATGGTGGTAGTGGTGGTGGTAATAGTGGTGATGGTGGTAGTGGTGGTGGTAATAGTGGTAGTGGTACTGGAGGTGGTGGTGGTGTTGGTGGTGGTAGTAGTGGTAGTGGTGGTAGTGGTGGTGGCAGTGGTGGTGGTAATAGTGGTAGTGGTGGTGGTAATAGTGGTAGTGGTGGGAGTGGTAGTGGTGATATGTCATGTGAGGTAATTCCTGGCCCATAGCTCTGCTAAATGCAGAGTTTAAGAATATTGTCAGATGTATTGGGATACACTATAGACAAGGTATATTAGAAATCTGGCTTTGGTGGTGGCTGGGAGGGGCTGGTGGGGTACTGGTGGTGGCAGGGAGGGGATGGTGGGGTACTGGTGGTGGCTGGTGGGGTACTGGTGGGGTACTGGTGGTGGCAGATGGGGTACTGGTGGGGTACTGGTGGGGATGGTAGTGAATGGTGGTGGCTGGTGAGGCCCTGGTGGGGGCTGGGGGGGGGGACTGGTGGTTGCTGGTAGTGGCTGGTGAGGCCCTGGTGGGGGCTGGTGAGGCCCTGGTGGGGGCTGGTGAGGCCCTGGTGGGGGCTGGTGAGGCCCTGGTGGGGGCTGGTGAGGCCCTGGTGACAGGTGGTGGCTGGTGGGGGCTGGTGAGGCCCTGGTGGGGGTGGGTGGGGTGGCTGTGGGGACAGGTGGTGGCTGGTGGGGGCTGGTGAGGCCCTGGTGGGGGCTGGTGGGGGCTGGTGAGGCCCTGGTGGTGGCTGGTGAGGCCCTGGTGGTGGCTGGTGAGGCCCTGGTGACAGGTGGTGGCTGGTGGTGGCTGGTGAGGCCCTGGTGGTGGCTGGTGAGGCCCTGGTGACAGGTGGTGGCTGGTGGTGGCTGGTGAGGCCCTGGTGGTGGTTGGTGGTGGCTGGTGAGGCCCTGGGGGTGGCTGGTGGGGGCTGGTGAGGCCCTGGGGGTGGCTGGTGGTGGCTGGTGAGGCCCTGGTGGGGGCTGGTGGTGGCTGGTGAGGCCCTGGTGGGGGCTGGTGGGGGCTGGTGAGGCCCTGGTGGGGGCTGGTGGTGGCTGGTGAGGCCCTGGTGGGGGCTGGTGGGGGCTGGTGAGGCCCTGGTGGGGGCTGGTGGTGGCTGGTGAGGCCCTGGTGGGGGCTGGTGGGGGCTGGTGAGGCCCTGGTGGGGGCTGGTGGTGGCTGGTGAGGCCCTGGTGGGGGCTGGTGGTGGCTGGTGAGGCCCTGGGGGTGGCCCGGTCTATACGGTCAACCATCTTTACTTACACAACCTGCCAGTACTTACTAGATCTACCATGTCATAGCTGTAAGGTATTGTATCCTACACCTGTCTCTAGACATACAGACATACGTATATATACAAACATACGTATATATACAAACATACTTATATATACATACACATTTATACATACTTATAGCTATATAAATTCATACATACTTACATATATACACACATACATACACACATACTTACACATATACATATATATGTTCATATACATATATATGTGAGTGTATGGGTGCAACAATGCTATATATGCGCTTATATACATACACACAGACCAATGTCATACATATATATTTATATATATATATATATATATATATATATATAAATATCTATCTCTCTCTATATATCTATCTATCTATCTATCTATCTATCTATCTATCTATCTATCTATCTATCTATCTATATATGTATATATATATGTATATATATGTATATGTATGACATTAGTCTGTGTTGAAACATGTTCACACAGTAAGTCAGTTTTACCAACAGGTTTTCTTCTTCTGCCAGTATTTGACATTCAGTAAGATCAATATTCTATATACAATATATTGGGAACGAAATTGTAAGATAGTTTGTAGGAACAGGAGGTGAGCGGGCCTCGAGTGGGAAGTTTGATAAAAGCTGCAGCTTTTGTAACACACACACATACACACATATATACCTAAAGTCTGTCTTAAGCCAGAAGGCTCCTTTGGCTGGTGTTTATTCTGGTTTCATGGTGTGAAGCGACTAAGAGTACAAGACTCCCTCCTGGATAGGACGCCAGTCCATGGCAGGGTTAAACCTCCAGCTATTGCTGGTACACATTTATAGCTGAGTATACTGGAGCAACGTAAAATGAAATGTTTTGCTCAAGGACACAACACACAATCCAGGAATCGAACCCACAGCATTAGGATTGTATGTCCAACAACCTTACCACTTGGCCATGTGACTCCATATATCATCGTCATCATCATCGTCGTTTAACGTCCATCTTCCAGTCTAGCATGGGTTTAGACGGGAGTTGTCCCACTTGAGGCAAGATTGGTTGTCTTGCTCGTATAGGACTGTCTGGCGGGTTTTCTACAGCTGGATGCCCTTCCTAACACCAACCACATTTACAGTGTGGACTGGGAGGTTTTTACCGTGTTACCTTACACGTCCACATTACAGCGTGGACTGTGTGTTTTTTTGTTGTGACACCTACACGACCTCATTTATTTAGGACTGGATGTTGTGGCACCTACACGACCTCATTTATTTAGGACTGGATGTTGTGGCACCTACACGACCTCATTTATTTAGGACTGGATGTTGTGGCACCTACACGACCTCATTTATTTAGGACTGGATGTTGTGGCACCTACACGACCTCATTTATTTAGGACTGGATGTTGTGGCACCTACACGACCTCATTTATTTAGGACTGGATGTTGTGGCACCTACACGACCTCATTTATTTAGGACTGGATGTTGTGGCACCTACACGACCTCATTTATTTAGGACTGGATGTTGTGGCACCTACACGACCTCATTTATTTAGGACTGGATGTTGTGGCACCTACACGACCTCATTTATTTAGGACTGGATGTTGTGGCACCTACACGACCTCATTTATTTAGGACTGGATGTTGTGGCACCTACACGACCTCATTTATTTAGGACTGGATGTTGTGGCACCTACACGACCTCATTTATTTAGGACTGGATGTTGTGGCACCTACACGACCTCATTTATTTAGGACTGGATGTTGTGGCACCTACACGACCTCATTTATTTAGGACTGGATGTTGTGGCACCGACATAACTTTAGGTGTAGAGGGGGGTGGAGTGTGTTTTTGGTTAGGAGGAGCCAACTGACTGGGTTTCGCTTTGTACTTGGGCAAGGTGGGTCTTCTGTATTACTGCGTAGCGCCAAAGAAATATATATATATATATTAATGTGATATTGAAGGTCTTGAGAAAGAGAACTCAATACCAAAGTAGAGTTTAAATATTCTCTATTAAGGTTAACTGGTGAGTCTTGTTACTCTGGAGTTTAATCTAAGTAATCACAGGATCATATATGTATATCACATATATATATATATATTTCTCATTCTTTCTTCTGAAGAAGGGACTAGCGTCCAAAACGTTAAGACCCTCTTGCTGCTATATCAAGCGTTAACCTTATATATCTCTTCCATATACTGTACCGATTGTGTTATTATTTCTGTTTACCTTTTATACATCATCATCATCATTTTACGTCCGCTTTTCCCTGCTTTCAAGAGTGGGACGGGTCCTATTCAGCACAACATCTCTCCACTTGTCACAGTCCTTCGTCATCTCCTCCATGAGCTTCAACGATCTGAGGTCAGCTCTTACCACCTACACTCATGTTTTTTGTGGTCTTCCTCTACAGTTCTTCCTTTTACTGGGATTTCTTGGCACTTCTTATATATATATATGTATATATATATATATATATATATATGTATATATATATATATATATATATATATATATATGTATATATATATATATATATATATATATATATGTATATATATATATGTATATATATATATATATATATATATATATATATATATGTATGTATATAAATATGTATATATATATATATATATATGTATATATATATATATATATATATATGTATATATATATATATATATATATATATGTATATATATATATGTATATATATATATATATATATATATATATGTATGTATATAAATATGTATATATATATATGTATATATATATGTATAATTATATATACATATATATATATATATGTATATATATATATATCATCATCACCGTTTTACGTCCGTTCTTCCACGCTAGCATGGGTTAGACGGGTTGTCCTGTTGTGGGCAGTGTCTGGTCGGCTGACCATGCCTTGCTCATACAGGAACTGATCTGGCTTGATTTCTACAGCTGGATGCCCTTCCTAACACCAACCTCATTTACAGTGAGTGGTGGGTGCTTTTTTGTGGCGCCTACACGTCCACTTTACAGTGTGGGCTGGGTGCTTTTTTGCCGTGGCACCTCCACGACCACCTTGCGGTGGGGGGGGGGGGGGCATATTGTTTATATGCTTCAGCATGTACCCATGGGAGGTCGGGTACCCTGTAATACTGCGTGACGCCAGAAGTCACGGTCGTGTGTCATTGACTTTGAGAGGTGTAGTTGGGTAAGGTCGGCTTTTATCACCTCATCCCAAGTCATCTTGGGTCTCCCCACTCCGCGGTTTCCATCAACTTCTAGTGCTCTGCACCTTTTTATGCAGCTGTCATCCTTCATACGCATCACATGTCCATACCAGCGTAACCGCCTCTCCTGCACGCAGCATTTGATTCCTCTTATGCTCAGTCTCTCTCTCAATTCCTTTATGCTTTGTCGTTCACGTATATTACTGTTACACATCCATCGGAGCATGCAGGCTTCGTTTCTCTCTAATCTACGTAAGTCTTCCACCTTCAGCGCCCAGGTCTCACTACCATGCAACATCGCTGTTCGGATACACGCATCATACAGTCTGCCTTTCATTCTGAGGGAGAAGCCTTTTGCAGCTAGCAGTGGTAGTAGTTCCCTAAACTTCTTCCATCCCGTTCTTACCCTAGTTATTGTACTTTCTGAGCACCCACCTCCGTTGCTAATTCGGTCACCTAGGTAGCAGAAGCTGTCTACTGTTTCTACAGGGCCCTCCCAGAGATTGGTGGTACTT
>OZ024761.1:22107660-22112660 GCA_964016885.1 Eledone cirrhosa
TCAGATAAAGAAGGTGTTTGAGTCTACGGAGTTCTCCAATAAGCTCAATAGGATTGAGAGAACAGCATGGAACTGTTTCAAGGCAGTTGTTAAGGGCTTCATGGGCAACTACAGAGCTGAAATCTACCAGCAACTGGTGCAGGATCTGATAAAGGCTTTTGGTGCCATGGGATGCAGATGTCGCTTAAACTCCATATGTTGGACGCTCACCGGGAAAAATTCAAGGACAATATGGGCGCCTACTCAGAAGAACAAGGCGAACGATTCCACCAAGATGTCAATGAGATAGAGCGGAGGTACCAGGGCCACTACAATGAAAAAATGATGGGGGGACTATATCTGGGGGCTAGTGTGGGAATGCGACCTGGACTACAACCGCAAATCCAGGAAATCCAGTCATTTCTGACGTGTATAAGTTGCTTTATAAATGTTATTTATTTTTACTTGTTTGCTTTTGATAAGCTTGTGTAATAAAATATATATATACTCTGTTGATTTAATTATATGAACTGATAAATTTAAAAAAAATGTGTTTTTTCTTGAAAAATATGAAAATTTCGAAATATCAAACTCCTGACCACAAACCCAAACTTCTGATTAAATAATAGTGTTTTTTTATAATAATGGGATATAACAAACCATGAAATGACACTTAGAACCAGGGACAAATATGTTACACGGTGTTATATAATTCTACACTATAAGAAAATAATATAGATAACACTTAGAGACACAATCAATATATATATAATCAATATATATATATATATTGATTGTTATATACTAATAATAAAATAAAAGATGAGGTGTTAGATCTTTATTACATTTATTGAGGTGTGACACATGTTTCGCGATTGATTAGTTCAAGGCTCAATCTATATTGATCTGGTCTGATACTAGAATCAAAAGCTCGTTGGACTTCTGTAATATACAACACCTGTAATATACAACACCTGTAATATACAACACCTGTAATATACAACACCTGTAATATACAACACCAACTGCTGCAAACTATGCATTGAGTGCTCAGCCTTTCTTTGTACATAGAAAGAAACCTTTTGTTGTCAACAGCGGGAGTAGTTGTCCTATCCTTATACTAGCTATTATAATCTTTGTTATCAATTAGGTCACCTAGATAGCAGTAGTTATCAAACATGGCTATGGATCCTTCCTATGACTGAAAAAGGTTTATATCAGCAGTCTTCCCCTTAATTTCTCCTGTGCATTGTCTACCTGTAAATATCTCCCTTCCTCTTAGTCTACCCATTAACTCCCTACATATATACCCAACATTTCAATTGTATAACATTACTTTTATAGTTTTCATCATTGTTATTACTTTTACTATTATTATTATTAATATATGATGGTGGTGGATTGGCAGTATCGGTAGAGGGTCAGACGCCATGCTTTCCAGCATAGTTACGTCCCTTTACGGTCTGAGTTCAAATCCCGCCGAGGTTCACTTTGCCTTTCATCCTTACGGGGTAGATAAAATAAGTACCAGTAATGCACTGGGTAATTGCTGGCCTTGTGCCAAAAGTAGAAACAATTATTATTAATAATAATAATAATAATAATAAAATTATTGTGTACAGTGCTCAGGTGCACCACAACTCATCAAAGATGCATGTATAGTACATAGAATAATGTTCAAATGTCAGGAAAATGAACAGTGTATGAGTCATGATATACATGTGTGTGTGTGTATGGAGGGGGAACATTAGGTGTAGTGTTGGCGAATCTCGGGAAGCATGGAAGTTTTAAAGGATGCAGTGTCTCGACAGCTAACAACTGATGCAGGTAGTTTGTTCCATGGAGGTTTTAAAGGATGCAGTGTCTCGACAGCTCACAACTGATGCAGGTAGTTTGTTCCATGGAGATTTTAAAGGATGCAGTGTCTCGACAGCTAACAACTGATGCAGGTAGTTTGTTCCATGGAGGTTTTAAAGGATGCAGTGTCTTGACAGCTAACAACTGATGCAGGTAGTTTGTTCCATGGAGGTTTTAAAGGATGCAGTGTCTCGACAGCTAACAACTGATGCAGGTAGTTTGTTCCATGGAGGTTTTAAAGGATGCAGTGTCTCGACAGCTCACAACTGATGCAGGTAGTTTGTTCCATGGAGATTTTAAAGGATGCAGTGTCTCGACAGCTAACAACTGATGCAGGTAGTTTGTTCCATGGAGGTTTTAAAGGATGCAGTGTCTTGACAGCTAACAACTGATGCAGGTAGTTTGTTCCATGGAGGTTTTAAAGGATGCAGTGTCTCGACAGCTAACAACTGATGCAGGTAGTTTGTTCGATGGAGGTTTTAAAGGATGCAGTGTCTCGACAGCTCACAACTGATGCAGGTAGTTTGTTCCATGGAGATTTTAAAGGATGCAGTGTCTCGACAGCTAACAACTGATGCAGGTAGTTTGTTCCATGGAGGTTTTAAAGGATGCAGTGTCTCGACAGCTAACAACTGATGCAGGTAGTTTGTTCCATGGAGGTTTTAAAGGATGCAGTGTCTCGACAGCTAACAACTGATGCAGGTAGTTTGTTCCATGGAGGTTTTAAAGGATGCAGTGTCTCGACAGCTAACAACTGATGCAGGTAGTTTGTTCCATGGAGGTTTTAAAGGATGCAGTGTCTCGACAGCCAACAACTGATGCAGGTAGTTTGTTCCATGGAGGTTTTAAAGGATGCAGTGTCTCGACAGCCAACAACTGATGCAGGTAGTTTGTTCCATGGAGGTTTTAAAGGATGCAGTGTCTCGACAGCCAACAACTGATGCAGGTAGTTTGTTCCATGGAGGTTTTAAAGGATGCAGTGTCTCGACAGCCAACAACTGATGCAGGTAGTTTGTTCCATGGAGGTTTTAAAGGATGCAGTGTCTCGACAGCCAACAACTGATGCAGGTATTTGTTCCATGCTTCAGTAACTGTGAGCGTGAAAAAATGTTTCCGAAAGTCATGGGAACTGTGCTGTTTTCTGACTTTGTTGGCATGCCTACGTGTGTTAGACACATGGAAATCAAAAAAGGTACTCAGCGTTGTTGTTGGCAAGATGGTTAATAATTTTGTGGGCGCCTACCAAGTCAGTACCTTCAGTTTTTTCATTTAATCATTTTACTTTCATTTACATAATTTTCAATGCATGGTAACTGAAAACACTTGTTAGACCTGATAACACATGGAACAGGATATACTGAAAATTCAATTTATCATTCTTAATATAAACATTCTGCATATTACGCCAATAATAAAATAGATGTCGGTGGTAAAATGCATTTTTAATAATAAATATCAAATTCACTTAAAAGGTTCTTTCTAAAGTCAATTATAACTTGCCTGCAATTATATGTATGTATGTATATATATGCATATGTATGTATATATATATATATATATATATACGATATTAACAAATGGAAACTATATTTATAAAACCATATTTATAAAACTATATTTATAAAACCATATAAATATAGTTTCCATTTGTTAATATCTTTTTTACTCCAAATATTTGTTGAGTGCTTTATATTAGTTATAAAAATATTTGCTTGTTGTATCCCAACAATTTAAATAGAACTTTCCTGATGTCTTCCAAAAGTAACGGTCGCATTTTGAAAGGGTACGTCAATGTTTATTTATAAAACTGGTATATATTGTATTTTATCTGATGAAGGCATACCATAATTTAACATGGTATCCTTGAAATATGTATAATGAAATAAATATGGTTTTATAAATATAGTTTCCATTTATTAATATCGTATATATATATATATTTATATATATATATATATTTATATATATATATATATATATATATATATATATATATATAGTAATAATAATAAATTTGAAGACTAAAATCCAAAGAGGGCTCAATAAGGATAAATATGTATCAAATATATAAGAACCGTAGAGCAGAAGATCCCGTTAAGGTGTGAAAGCAGCGATTCTTTGCTTAAACTTTAATCTGTTATTTTAATAAATAAATATATATATATATATATATAAAGTTATACTTGGGGAGGGTCATATTTGTGTAATAATATTGCCAGAATTAATAACAGAACACACTCACTGTTTGGTTGGTTTTCACTTCTGTGTCTTTTATATCGGTAATCTAATTTATTCAGTCCTCAATGTTGCCATTGACTGACCTCTCTGATTTGCCTATCTGCTGGGTCATTTCTATGTTTAGATATTATTCTAATTTCTATGTTGTGGTGGTGGAGGTAGTGGTGGAGGTGGAGGTAGTGGTGGAGGTGGTAGTGGTGGAGGTAGTGGTGGAGGTTGTAGTGGTGGAGGTGGAGGTAGTGGTGGAGGTGGTAGTGGTGGAGGTGGTGGTGGTGGTGGTGGTGGTGGAGGTTGTAGTGGTGGAGGTGGTGGTGGTGGTGGAGGTGGTGGTGGTACACGGTAGGAATAGTGTTTATACTTATAGCATATAATCCTTATAATGTTTGTTATATAGCTGTATATATAGGTCAATGAAAACTTTATATATATATAAACACAGCCACCATAACTGCTATTAACTAAAAGGTGTGGAGTCAGAGCAGTTGCGTGCAGTTGCATTACTGCAGTTTGGCAGGTTCATTGTGTGAGCTAGACGTTGGCCGTAGACCGTTGACATAGTTTCAACAACTTTTGTTAAAAATTGTATATATACACTCAGTAGACATCTCCAAACCAAACATACACCCCAAACCACTACTCCTACTACACCCTCCCACTCCCACCAACACCAACCCTTTCTCTGTAAAGTTATGTTGGTACCAAAACATCCAGTCCAAACTAATGAGGTCGTGTAGGTGTACCAACAAAAAACACACACAGTCCACGCTGTAATGTAGCCGTGTAGGTAACACGGTAAAAATCTCCCAGTTCCACACTGTAAATGTGGTTGGTGTTAGGAAGGGCATCCAGTCGTAGAAAACCTGCCAGACAGTCCTACACGAGCGAGACACGGTCACCCGACCAATCTTGCCTCAAGTGGGACAACT
>OZ024761.1:22117660-22137660 GCA_964016885.1 Eledone cirrhosa
TGCCCAAGAGGAAGGAGCAGCCATTGGTGTTAGCATTGCAGGCGACATAGCTAACCTATTCATGGTATGGTGGGACAGTAGACTTAAACAAAAACTTAAAGAACAATTAGAAGACAGCTTAACCCTGATAATGTACTCCCGCTACGTAGATGATATAAACATCGTAGTTAAGACACCCCCACTAAAGAACAGTCAGGAACTAGAGAAAAACACAATGGAAAGCATCCAGCAAATAGCAAACTCCATCCACCAGAGCATTAGAGTTACTATAGACTACCCAAGTAGACACCCCAACCATTGATTACCTGTACTAGACACAGAGCTCTGGTTAGATACTATTAACAACCAAAAACAAATCCTCCATTCCCATTATGCCAAACCCATGACTTCCAAACATCTGATCCACCGAAACTCGGCCATTTCGGACCATACCAAAATCAACATACTGATTGCGGATTTGGTACGGGTGATGAGAAACGTGTCCCGCATGTGCAACCCCGAAGAACTAGAGAGACACATACAACACGTCATCCACCGTATGCAGTTCTCTGGCTACAATCAGAGAGATAGAATCAGAGTGTATAAAGGAGCCAGAACCAAATGGGAAAAAATGGTAAATAATGACATAAATGGGACCTGCCCCTTGTATAGGAGCAAATTTTGGAATAGAATAGAAAGAACTAAGAACAAGGCCAATAGAATAAACTCATGGTATGATAGCAATAAATACCAGAGTGTAATGTTCATCAATACAACCCCTAGAGGCGAACTAGCCTACAAATTTAGAAGGGCCCTAAAGAAACATAATCTCAATATTAAGATAGTAGAAAGACCTGGTACCTCCGTAAAAACACTTATTAGCAAGACATACCCGTTCCAAAGACCCTCATGTATAGATAAGAAATGTATAACCTGTAAAATAAGCCCCCATATTAACTGTAAAACTAGAAATGTAGTATATAGCATAAGATGTACTGAAGGACAATGTAGAAACAAAAATGTAGTGTACATAGGTGAGACAGCTCGTAGTATAGGGGAACGAATAAATGAACACTGGCGAGACCTCCAAGATAGTAAAGAATCATCTGTGCTCTACCAACATGCTAAGATAGAACACAGGGGTAAATTAGAGAGCATAGAAATAAAAATAGAATCCACACACAAGAAAGACGCAATGTTTAGGCAAATTACAGAGGCAGTAAGCATAAAAGAATTAAAACCAAAATTAAATAGAAAATATGAGTGGAACAGCAACATCACAACTTACAATTAAGGACAAAATGAAAACACACACACACATAGAACAAACAACTTACAATTGAAAACACACACAAAATGAAAACACACACAAGACAAAATGAAAACACACACACACATAGAACAAACAACCAACCAACAATAAATAAATAAATAAACAAACAAATAGAAAAATATAAATAGAAAAATAGAAAAATGAACACAAACACACACAGACACCCGGATGTGGCGCATGCGCAAACTGAGCACGCAACCCACACACAAACAAAATGGCGTAGGATAGAAGAAAGGAAAGACACAGAAACGAAGAACGAAATCCCCAGTCACTGAAGAGGTCACAGAGTGTGTGACGAAAGAACTATGACTATATATATATAAACAACTATCTGGTTGTGGAACCAACCAACCAACCAGAAATTTATAAATTTGTAAATTTATAAATATATATTAAATTAAATTGAAGTGAAAGCAACTGGTGCGTGTGTTTCTTATTGGCAACATGACCCTCCCAAAGTATAACAATATATATATATGTATATACATATATATATATATACATATATATATATATGTATATATATATATATATATATATATATATATATATACATATATATATATATACATATATATATATATATATATATATATGTATATATACAAATATATATATATATAAACATATATATATATATATATTTATATATTTATATATATAATTTTTCCCTACTGTAAGGTTTCTCTAGCAGTTGATTCCGAGGTGAACCGTGGCAACTGACCCCAGATCAGTCCCTCATCTGAGGGGTTCAATATAACATGGTGGATATAAGGATAATAATAATTGTTTCTACTAAAGGCACAAGGCCAGCAATTTGGGAGGAGCGGAAAGTCAATTAAATCCACTCCAGTGTATTACTGGTACTTTATTTTATCAAACCCTGTAACATTATCATCAACAACAACAACAGTCACTACAACAACAACAACAGTCACTACAACAACAACAGTCACTACAACAACAACAACAGTCACTACAACAACAACAACAACGGGGACAACATGAAAAGACCTACTTATATACAATTAATTTATTATCATTAAACTCCTCTTTATCTGGCTATATTCTCTGGTAATACAGAGATCAATATAAGGAGAGAGGTGGTGGTGGTGGTGGTGGTGGTGGTGGCTGTGGTGGTAGTGGTGGCTGTGGTGGTGATGGTGGTGGTGGTGGTGGTAGTGGTGATGGTGGTAGTGGTGGTGGCTGTGGTGGTAGTGGTGGCTGTGGTGGTGGTGGCTGTGGTGGTGGTGGCTGTGGTGGTGGTGGTGGCTGTGGTGGTAGTGGTGGCTGTGGTGGTGATGGTGGTGGTGGTGGTGGTAGTGGTGATGGTGGTAGTGGTGGTGGCTGTGGTGGTAGTGGTGGCTGTGGTGGTGGTGGCTGTGGTGGTGGTGGCTGTGGTGGCTGTGGTGGTGGTGGCTGTGGTGGTGGTGGCTGTGGTGGTGGTGGTGGCTGTGGTGGTAGTGGTGGCTGTGGTGGTGGTGGTGGCTGTGGTGGTGGTGGTGGCTGTGGTGGTGGTGGTGGCTGTGGTGGTGGTGGCTGTGGTGGTGGTGGTGGCTGTGGTGGTGGTGGTGGTGGTGGCTGTGGTGGTAGTGGTGGTGGTGGTGGTGGTGATGGTGGTGGCTGTGGTGGTAGTGGTGGTGGTAGTGGTGGTGGTTGTGGTGGTAGTGGTGGTGGTGGTGGTGGTGGTGGTGGTGTGTGGTGGTGGTGGTGGTGGTGGTGTGTAGTGGTGGTGGTGGTGTGTGGTGGTGTGTGGTGGTGTGTGGTGGTGGTGGTGGTGTGTGGTGGTAGTGGTGGTAGTGGTGGTGGTGATAGAGGTGGTGGTGGTAGTGGTGGTGGTGGTGGTGGCTGTTGTTATAGTGGTGTTGGGAGGGGATCAAGAGTTTTATTTCACATCAATACTCCTAGCTGAACAGTCTTTCTATAGTCATTTATACACATACACACGCACTCATACACACACACTCATACACACGCACTCATACACACACACCTATATATATATATATATATATATATATATATATATATATATATATATATATACGTATATATATATATATATATGAATTAGTTTTGCGAGGTTTTTTTATATGAAATCGTGTGTCGAAACAAATATTGTTATACTTGGGGAGGGTCATATTTGTGTAATATTGCCAGAATTAATAACAGAACACACTCACAGTGAGTGTGTTCTGTTATTAATTCTGGCAATATTACACAAATATGACCCTCCCCAAGTATAACAATATATATATATGTATATATGCATATATATATGTATATATGCATATATATCATCATCATCATCATCATTTCATTTTACGTCCGCTTTTCCCTGCTTGCAAGGGTGGGACGGGAACTGATTCTGGCTTGATTTCTACAGCTGGATGCCCTTCCTAACACCAACCTCATTTACAGTGAGTGCTGGGTGTTTTTTTGCCGTGGCACCTCCACGACCACTTTGCAGTGGAATGATAGAGACCCCAGTCCCTATCATCTCATTTCTACAGCTGAGTAAACTGGAGCAATGTGAAATAAAGTCTCTTGCTCAAGGAAACAACACATCACCCGGTCTGAGAATTGAACTCACAATCTTTCGATTGCAAGGCCAATGCTCTAACCACTAAGCCATGTGCCTCCATATATATATATATATATATATTATATATATATATATATGTACATATATATATATATATATATATATATGTACATATATATATATGTGTATATATATATGTGTATATATATATGTGTGTATATATATATATATATATATATATATATATATATATATATATATATACATATATATATATATATATATATGTATATATATAGTGAGAGAGAGATATTGATTGATAAGGTGATAGATTAGGCTTTCAGTATCTCCCCCCCCTCTCTCTCTCTCTCTCTATATATATATATATATATATATATATATACATATATATATTAGACTTTCAGTTGATAATATTTTTATACTTCAGTTGATGACAATATGTTGACAATTTAGCTCCCTGTCATCCCTGAGTGAACATCAAAACTACAATCAAAGTTGCCACCATAAACTATAACTTCCCTCCCTCCTCCCTTTATTTATGTATGTATTTCTAGCTAGGGTTGACTGCAACTGAATGAAGACACTCGGCTGCTAGAAATAGAAGTGAAGAAAAGAAATAGCAGCCGAGTGACTATGTAATACAGTAGATACTCCGTCTTCTTCTTCTTCTTCTTCTTCCATAGTGACGGTCACATTACTGTCCTTAGCTATTTGTTATATGACATTCTCACATGTAAGTAAAGTCTTGTAAGTTTTTCACTCTTTGCTCCTGCCCTACACTGTTACCGTCCTTCCAATGGGTTTAGGGGTCACCAAATTCTCTTTGTAACAGGGAGGAAGCACTTTCGTGTTGAGATTTTTTTGTGGGGAGGGTTCATGTTTCATATATATATATATATATATATGATATGCTGTTACATTTCACACCTATATACTTTTAGCTGGCTACCTATGAGGAAGTTTCTTCTTGTGTTTAATGATCAAAGGCCTCAGTCCTATATATATATACACACACATATATATATATGTATATATACATATATATATGTATATATATATATATATTTATTATAAGAACAGATTAAAGTTTAAGGGTGAAAGCAGCGATTCTTTGCTTAAACTTTAATCTTTTCTTATAAGTATTTGCTCTACGGGTTTTTATATTTATATATGTTTTATATACATATAATTCTTAACAAGCCCACTTCGGATTTTAGTCTTCACATTTATTATTACTATATATATACATATTTATACACACATATATATACATATTTATACACACACATATATATATGTATGTATAGTGCTGGTGATCTATATATTAAAGGTCTCAGTACATGATGTAATGTGGCTGGTGATAGAAAGGGCATTCATCAGTAGAAATCTTGCCAAACAGGGGTTAGGGGGACTTTCAGTTTGTGTCTGCATTTGATATGACCGTATCTAAGTGGGATACAGAACCCTGGGCCTGTCTGGGAGGTCAGTAGCCCTACTTCAGTACTGACAGGGTCTATATAGACCTGTCCAACCCTTTTGCTAGCAGGGAAAGGGGACATTAAATAAAGAGGGTGTTGTTGTTACAGCTCACACTTACACAGTTTAACAGACCTCCTACAGAGTTGCATCTCATAGAAGGTTTCTTGGGTGTTTTAACGATAGGGACCTCTAGTTATACCCTGCTGTTGTTACAGCTCACATTTATGTGGATTTAGCTGATGGTTCAGTGTTACACGCCATAAAATATTTCTTTTAACGATAGACCCCACCCTTCCTATTATGTTGTTGTTGTTGTTGTTACAACTCAGTGACAGGGTTGGTTGGTAGTCATGGTGCTTACTAACTTGTGAAGTAACTTCAATATGTTTGACTAAAATGTCAAAACAAGATCTCAAACATATATATATCTATTTAATTATATATATATATATAATTAAATAGATATATATATATGTTTGATATCTTGTTTTGACATTATACAACAAACGGAACACGAGAAAGATGTACAAAATTAGATATATATATATATGATTAAATATATATATATATAATTATATATATATATTTAATTATATATATATATCTAATTTTGTACATCTTTCTCGTGTTCCGTTTGTTGTATAATTGGTTTCTATTTACAAAGCTGAATGTAAAATATATTGAAAATGACACACACATACACACATATATATATATATATATATATATATATATATATATACACACACATACACAGATATACAGACATACACACACTCACACATACATATATATATATATATATATATATATATATATATATATACATAGATATACAGACATACAGACACTCACACATATATACACACACACACAGATATACAGACATACACACACACACACACTCATGCAGAGACACATACATAGACACACACAGAAACATATAGACACAGACACACACACATATAGACACAGACACACACACACACACATATTTATATCTATCTAAGGGCAGTGGATTGGCAGTATCGGTAGAGAGTCGGACGCCATGCTTTCCAGCATAGTTACGTCCCTTTACGGTCTGAGTTCAAATCCCGCCGAGGTTGACTTTGCCTTTCATCCTTACGGGGTCGATAAAATAAAGTACCAGTAATGTACTGGGTATTTGATGACCTTGTGCCAAAAGTAGGAACAAATATTTATATCTATCTATCTATCTATCTATCTATATATATATATATATATATATATATATGAGATAATCAGATTAAGTTGTGAAGTATTCAAGGATTTATCAATATTTATTACTCTGCCATTTTAAAATTTTAAATAATTTTCTAGAATTTTTATAATATATAATGTTCTGTCAATCACAACACATGGTACAGTTGGATAAACACTATATATATAGATATCTACATATATGCACACACACACACACACAAATATATATATATATATACACACACAAACATATATATATATATATATCATAATCATCATCATCATCATTTTACGTCCGCTTTTCCCTGCTTGCAAGGGTGGGACATATATATATATATATATATATATATATATATATATATATAAAATTGTTTCTACTTTTAGGCACAAGGCCAGCAATTATCCCAGTGCATTACTGGAACTTTATTTTATCGACCCCGTAAGGATGAAAGGCAAAGTCAACCTCGGCGGGATTTGAACTCATATATATCAGAGCTATATATCAATTTTATGATATATAGCTCTGATTATTTAATTTATTAACTCTTCATTGAGCCACAAAGTGACCCGTTGCAAAACACACACACACATATATATATATATATGTAAACCTTTATATATATATATATATATATATATATATATATATATATATATATATATAATAATAATAATAAATTTGAATATATATTTATTAAAATAACAGATTAAAGTTTAAGCAAAGAATCGATGCTTTCACCCTTAACGGGATCTTCTGAAATATATAGTTTGGAAAGCAGAAAATTGCTTATTGAAATCCAGGTTGCACTTACCAATGAAACGGTCGTAAATACCTGGATAAAATCCTTTTTTTAATGCTTACCTGTGTTTTTTCTTTTATTCTATATATATATATATATATATAAAAGGTACATATTGAGTTAGAAACTCAAAATAGTCTCTTACAATTAAATAGCTGAAGGAAATAGATTTTATATATATATATATATTTAAAATGACAATTTAAAACGGGTTGTTTCAGCAAATGAGAATCAATCCTTGATTCTCATACACTTTCTTACTCCCATTAGAGATAGTTGTAAAGATTTCTCTCTTAACGCCTGACCAGTTTGGCAGCCACAGGTCAGACAGCCATCTTACTCCCTTCCATTTGTACTAAAGGCCAGTTCACTGCTGCTTTGAAGGAAATTAACCATATATATGACATCACCAAATCATTGACCACTCCCTGTGACATACAAGAAAAACAAAATTTTTGTAGCATTGTTTGATTTAATACTTCTGTTTTTTTTAATGTTTTGTCTGCATGTCCATATATGGACTGTACCCCTTGATAAGTTCAGCTAGGTCCCTGCCGCCTAATACTAGTTCGGATCTAGCTGTCGAAACGGCCGGTGCTCAACTGGCGGGGTCTTGACTCTTTTCCTATATATATGTATATATATATATATATATATATATATATATATATATATATATATATATATATATATACATCTATATATCTCTCTATATATATATATATATATATATATATATATATACATCTATATATCTATATATATATATATATATATATATATATATATACACACACACACATATATACATATACACACAGATTCTCACATATATCTTATATAAACATGTATATATTATTCATTTCCATCAATAATTTCCCTTTGTTATGGTTCATTGCTTCGCAACAACTACAATTACACTCAGAAACAAAGAACAATTGTATTGACAGGTGAAAATACAGATTCATCCCCACCCCCTTCTGTCCACGTCCTCATCTTTCTTAAAATACAATAGTATATATATACTGTGAAAATACAATAGTATATGGAGGCACATGGCTTAGTGGTTAGAGCATTGGCCTTGCAATCGAAAGGTTGTGAGTTCAATTCTCAGACCGGGTGATGTGTTGTTTCCTTGAGCAAGACACTTTATTTCAAATTGCTCCAGTTTACTCAGCTGTAGAAATGAGATGTAGAAAGTGGTGTTAGGAAGGGCATCCAGCTGTTGTAATCAAGCCAGAACAAGTTCCCGTCCCACCCTTGTAAGCAGGGAAAAGCGGACATAAAATGAAATGATGATGATGATATATAGAGTAATGTAAATGTTATGTGAGATATTATGTGAGGTAAAGCCTTTACTGTGAAAATACAATAGTATATATAGAGTAATGTAAATGTTATGTGAGATATTATGTGAGGTAAAGCCTTTACTGTGAAAATACAATAGTATATATAGAGTAATGTAAATGTTATGTGAGATATTATGTGAGGTAAAGCCTTTACTGTGAAAATACAATAGTATATATAGAGCAATGTAAATGTTATGTGAGATATTATGTGAGGTAAAGCCTTTACTGTGAAAATACAATAGTATATATAGAGTAATGTAAATGTTATGTGAGATATTATGTGAGGTAAAGCCTTTACTGTGAAAATACAATAGTATATATAGAGTAATGTAAATGCTAAAAGATTCATTGACTCTACCCTCCCCCCAAAATTTCTGGCATTTTACCTAAATCAGAAACCCCATATTAAAGAGTCAGATAACTTAAGGTATTTTGTTCTGAGTTCAAATCTTACCAAAATCAACTTTGCTTTCTATCCTCTGGGGTTGATTAAAGTAATTTTTCTTTCCTTCCAATTGTTGATCTTGTGCCAATGTCAGAAAGAATTATTATTATTTTCTTCCTTTGTTTCTCTTTCAGCTCAAGAAATGGTAAATATGAGATATAATCAGAAAACCTCTTTACTTATCCTGCTGGTGGTGTTGGCACTTTGTGGAGTTATGTACCGGCTGTTTCTGACTGTTAACACCCCAGGACAGCAATACCAACCAGATTGGGCTGAGGACAACAAAGTTAACATTGTCTTTCTATTTCTTATTAAATCATATCCTCAAAATATTGAACTGAGAAAAGCTATAAGAGAAACATGGGGAACATACATAGCTTCGGAATACAACAGCAAGACTTTGTTTTACATGGGAAAATCCTTAAATATGGAAATCAATTCAAAAGTGACTGAAGAGTCGCTACATTATAAAGATATTATTCAGGGCAATTTCATTGACAGTTTCTACAATCAGAGCCTATGTACGTTAAATGCTTTCAAGTATATATTGCACACATTTGGTAGAGTTAAATATTTATTCAAGGTTGAAGATTCTACGTTTGTCAATGTCCCACGCCTTGTACGTATTTTGAATGACAACAAGGAACATTTGCATCACTTCATTATGGGTAGAGTAACCAAGGAAACCAAACCTGATCGGAATAAAGACTCATTATTTTATGTGACGAAAGATGCCTATCCACAGGACTTCTATCCACCCTATGCACAGAGCTTTGCTTATTTAATGAGTGGACATTTAATATCGAAACTGGTTGAGGAGTCGGCGAAAGTCCCTTTTTTATGGATCGAAGATGTTTACGTGACAGGAGTTCTAGCTAACCATCTCAATATTACCTACTTAAACAATATGAAGTTTGGTACACCAGAAAACAAATGCGTAATGCAGAACTATGCAACCATACCAGATAAGAACACACCAGAAGAGATGAAAAGAACTTACATTTCTGTTGAAATACCAAATGGAAATTGTGATTCTGGGGTTTAAATATTGATTACGAGTGAATGGAAAGAACAAAGAAACACCAAGAGAACATTATATGTGTTAAGAAAGTTCCTGGAAATAACTTTGGTATTGAAGTCGCAGTTATATGTGTGTGTGTGTGTGTGTGTGTGCGTGCGTATATATATATATATATATATATGTGAAAAAATTCAGGACCCTGATGGCTGTTTCAACAGCTAGATCCGAACTAAAGCACCTAAAGCACTAGTATTCAAATGGCGGAAATCTAGCTGAACTTATGATGGGGTATCATCCATATATGGTCAGACAGTCAAAGCAAAAAAAAATCTTAAAAGTTCTCTTGTTTTTTTGTTTTTCTCCAGGAGTGGTCAGTGATATATTTATTGGCAGCATGACCCTCCCAAAGTATAATAATAATAATAATAATAATATATATATATATTAGGATTGGTGCTCTGATATAGCAGCGATGTATACATGAATGTATGTATAATATATTTGACAATATACCGTATGTTTGATTTAAAATATTTAGAAGACTATACACTATCATTTTAAAGTAGTGACTATAGCGTAAGGTCTTCTAAATGTTTTAAATTAAAAATACGGTTTATTGCCAAATATACTGTACATACATTACAGTACCACCCTACTACTGGGGTCGATTCTTCCTCTATCTCTTTCTCATTTCCTCTCTCTCACTTTCTGTCTTTCTCTGGAAGAAATCTGCTGTACTCAGGCCTGGATAGGGATGGGCTCTGCCAGGCTTAAAATACCCCAGAAGCGCCGTATGTCACTACAGCGCCCCCTACGACTCTATCAGGAGTTCTGGAACAAAGAGAGATATATATACGCACACAATCAAGGATGGTCTTCCGAAGTGGATCGTAAAGACGCCACAGTTAAACAAGCTACTTAATATTTATTTTATATACAAATGACTTCTACAGGACTTAACCTGTTTCATTTGCATGAAATCATCAGGAATGCACATTCCATGTGATTGGACATTTCTGATGATTTCATACGAATGAAACAGTTCTAGTCCTGTAGAAGTCATTTTTATATATAAAAATATATAAGTAAATATAGATACATACATATATACAAAAGGCCAGTTATATGATGCCTGTGTGAGGTGCGCGATGCGGCATGGTAGTGAGACATGGGCAGCAACTGCAGAGGATATATGACGGCTGGAGAGAAATGAAGCAAGCATGCTCCATTGGATGTGCAATAGATGAGTTGAGAGAGAAACTGTATAAGAGGGATAAGTTGTGGTGTGCAGGAGAGAAGACTGAGATGGTATGGACATGTGATGTGCATGGAGGATGACTGCTGGGTAAAGAAGTGCCAAGAAATCCCAGTAAAAGGAGGACGCAGTAGAGGAAGACCACGAAAAACATGGGCGGAGATGGTGAGAACAGACCTCAGATCACTGAAGCTCATAGTGGAGATGACGAAGGACCGTGACAAGTGGAGAGATGCTGCGCTGAATAGGATCCATCCCACCCTTGCAAGCAGGGAAAAGCGGACGTAAAATGATGATGATATATATATATATACAATAAGTCAACGAGACTAGCATGGGTTTCACTGTTAGGACCGGTTGCATCTCAGCGTACTCAATAGGTAATGTTAAGTTAACTCGCAAAGTAGACACAGAGTTATTTGCTTCAATACAACACACGTAAATGCAGCAAGTGAGTGCACAGCATCCACGGTCTGCATTTATTATGCAACAATGCACAATCGGTGCATGTGGCTTCATCAGTGGGTTTCGCCTAATCAATAACCAATCGATCGTGTGTGTGAATTTTGAATGGATGTCAGCTTAAAGTTGCTTCAATACAGTTTTTATTTTCACTATCAGCCCCTAAAAAAGGTGTGAGTTCCAATCCAACTGGTGACGCTGTCCACCTTCTTCTGTCACATACATAGATACACATATTCACTGCTAAAGGCAAACTTGGAGGGTTGGAAAAAATAAAAAAAATTTTTTTCAAGGGAGAGTATTCGTTGGTTGGGAAACGTCTTGTAGGTTCGAATTTGGAGTAATGTCCCTTGCAAAATTGCCTCTTCAGACATTTTACAAATGAACAGAATGACAAGACTGGCGCAAAGTTGTTGGATATGGCGCATTGCATCTTTACCGGTAACATTTCAAATTTTCTCAGAGAAGCACAAAACGGACAAACTAATCCTTCGTTTTGTTTTTATTTGTTGGTCATGTCCATAAAATCTTATTAATTCATCAACAGACTGGTCAATTAAAATCTCCGGTAGCTACTAGATAGCTTCAGCGACTGACCCAGTCCTCGCTGCACTTGCTCAATAGACCCAACAATACAAGCTGTTGAAGTATCTATCGGCCGCTTTCTTCTGATAGGTTTGTCGTAGAACCTTTTAAGCCAGGGGTTCTCAAAGTGGGTGTTACTCCCCCTCCCCCGGTGGTCGTTAAGAAGGTCCAAGGGGTGGTAGGGATGATATAACTATATTAAGTATCAAATGATACATATATATAAATATAGTAATATATATATTTATTTATACATAGTATATATATATATAATTTATTATATATACATTGACGATTTTATTATATACTATTTACAATTTGCGTGTAGGCAGGTGTCTCTGGAAATAGGGTTGGGGGCCGCTGAGGGTACTACGTGGCCCTGGAGAGGGGGAAGTGGCCCCAAAAAGTCTGAGAACCTCCGTTGTAAGTAGTGGAGGAGACTTCTGGTGTTCTCGATCACAGGAACATTTCAATATCTGTTGGTATATCGAAACGGAGTTGGCCACCCACAAGAGTTTGTAAATGATACCCGCCAGTTGGAATGACTATTTCAACATGTCACCTTCGTTATCCTCCGGGAAAACCATTTCTCCATTCCGTCTGTTGGGACCACGAGGAGGTTTACGTCTGGGATTCTGTCCTCCAGAATTTATAACAAACTTACACTGTGGTTTGGTTTGTAAACTTGTGTGTCGTTTGGGACATATTAAGATGACAAGGGGGGTTAGTTTATAACCTAGTACTGTTGGGTCACTCGGCATTACTGAAGACCCGACTCGGGGGTGTGTTGCTTGGGACATTAAGTTGGAAGGGGAAGAAACTGAGTTAAGACTCCTCTGTGAACAGAAAAGTCCTGGACGAACTTGTGTGTTGTGTGAGGACCTTGGTTCTGGCAACGAGTGTTGCAAATTAACTCACAACTGGCTGAATATACCACTGGCACGTGTAGCTTTAACTGGTATCGTCAACACCACCCCCACCACTACTACCACCACCACTACCACAACCCCCAACAACAACAATGAAAACAATTTAAACAAAATACTTTTTTATTGTTATTATAATTACGTATGTATAAATATATATATACAGTTACCATAAGCTGTTGCTATATATACACAGGTCTTAAAAACAAAATCAGGGCAATTGTGGTTTTGGTTGGAGATTTAACCATTTCAAAATTGTCATTTTTCAATTTTTTTTTCGAAAATTTTAATTAAAAATTTTTTTTCGGAAATTTTAATTTAAAATTATTTTTTTGGAAAATTTTAATTAAAATTTTTTTTTTCGAAAATTTTAATTTTGTATGTAATTATTTATCTTTTCCATTTTTTAAATATTTTTTTTCCGTTTTTTTTTCACTCGACAAAAAAAAATCACAGTTTTTTGATAAAACAAAGAAAGGAGATTGCTGAAGTTTAGAAAAATGGTGTTTCTTGCATAGCTAAGCTATATTGTTGTTGATGCTGGTATTAAGTAGCATATCTGAAGCAAAGATGAGAGTCTGAGTAAGAGAGGCTTATGTCTATATGTAAAGTATCTATACACAGATTAATTATACATACCCATATATATATACATACCTATATATATATACATATATATATATGTATATATATATATATATATGTATATATATATATATACATATATATATATAACGAAGGAAATGTGGTAAGGAACCAGAAATGTGGTAAGGAACCGTCGAAACGGCTTGAGCTCAGCCGTCGGGGTCCTACTCGTTCCTATATATATATATACATATATATATATATATGTATGTATATAAATATATATGTATATAAATATATATGTATATAAATATATATGTATATAAATATATATGTATATATATATATATGTATATAAATATATATGTATATAAATATATATGTATATATATATATATATACATATGTATATATATATATATACATATGTATATATATATATATATACATATGTATATATATATATATATATGTATATATATATGTATATATATATATATACATATGTATATATATACATATGTATATATATATCCATATGTATATGTATATATATACATATACATATGTATATATACATATACATATGTATATATATATATATATATATATACATATGTATATATATATATATATATATATATGTATATATATATATGTATATATATATATGTATATATATATATGAATATATATATATGTATATATGTATATATATGTATATATATATATGTATATATATATATGTATATATATATATGTATATATATATATATATATATATATGTATATATATATATATGTATATATATATATGTATATATATATGTATATACATACACACACATATATATATTTATATACTAATTTTAAAAACACCAAAGAATTAATGTATCTCCAAACAAACATCTGTTTCAGTTGACCTCAACTTTGTCCCGGGGTTATAGAATCTCAAAATTTTCAAATTAAAAAAAAATTTTCTTCAAATAATTTTTATAAAAATTTTTTAAAGATTTATAATTTGAATTTCAGGAGTTGGTTCAAGGTCGGAGTCATAAAATTAGTGTATAACAGCTCTGTGTGAACCCCAGTGTATTGAGCTTCTAACCATCTGGTAAAGCAGTTTTAAAACTCCATTTATTAATATTATTATTATTACTAATACTATTATATATATCAGAGTGTTGTTGTTTGTTGAAGCATTGTTGAATAGGAAACACAAATTTAAATAATTTTGAAAACTATACAATGCGCTAGAAAGAAAATCAATATTGCTAAGATAACAAAAGAATCTTACCTTAACAAATTTGATAATCACAAATATTTTTGGGTCTCATGGGGATACCCCCTTGATAATGGGTTTTTAAACCCGAAAATTTTCTAAGGTAAGATTCTTTTGTTATGTTAGCAATCTTGATTTTCTTTCTCGTGTATTGTAGGGTTTTCAAAATTATTCAAATATATATATAATGAGTAGGAATGAAATATCAATAGAGCGTCATTGTTTATTTATGTGTGATGCACATTTCAAGATTGATCGACTGAAGAAACGATCGGTATTGATCATACTTGATTTCTGAATTCGAAGACTCGGCAGACTTGTGACTTCCTTAATAACTCATTATTATTAACACTCTGCTCGTTAAGAATACTGACTACGGTGTAATACCAAACGTACAATACCACATCAGCAACTGGTTCCACATTGGTATTGAGTGCTTATACTGGTGAACTAATAAACTATATATATATATGTGTATATATATATGTATATATGTATATATATATATATATGTACATATATATATATACACACATGTGTGTGACTGTGTCCACATTTCGCTAGGATATATTCCTTTTTCTCTTATTTTGTTTTTCTTAAGCATTTTTTAATGTTTTCGCTATCAAAAGTTTAAAAATGAAAACATTTCAAATAGATTACAAATTATTTGTTGCAAGAGAGAGAGAGAGGGGGAGAGTAGAGAAAGAGGGAGTAGAGACAGAAGAGAGAGAGGGAGTGTAGAGAGAGAAACTGACAAAGAGAGAGGGAAAAGAGAATCAAATAAAATTTTTGTTTCGTATGGTTATTTTTGTCTTTAGTAAAAAAAAAGGTAGCTGCAAGGGGGATAACTCAGTTTTCCTTATTACATATGCCAGGCTGTAAGATAAATATTATAAATATTTTTTTTTTGTTAGACATAGGCACAAAGCTCCAATTGTGTATGTATATATAATGTGGGGGTGCAAGCGGGGTGAGGGGGTGATTGCAAAGCTTTTTGTCTGGCGCTGTAACAATTCTGATAATTCATGACTCTAATTCCTCACAGCTTAATGTCTATTTTCCATAATTTCATGGGTTAGAAGGGTTTACCACGTTCCGTGGTTATTGGTCAAATGACCACAAATTACTTTACAGTAGTGGGAGCATTTTATCATGTCTCCAGCATTACCACCTTACAGATTGGACCAAATTCTTTTTTTGTTTATATTGTGGGACCAGCACTACCATCTGACAAGTTGTACCGGTTGCTTTTTATAGTGGCATAAGCACTGCCACCTGACAAGGTGGACAGGGTGATTTTTCTATCTTGGGACAAGCACTGCCACCTGACAGGGTGGACTGGGTGCTATTTCTATCTTGGGACAAACACTACCCCCTTACAGGGTGGACTGGGTGCTATTTCTATCTTGGGACAAGCACTGCCACCTGACAGGGTGGACTAGGAACTACAGCCTTACAGAGTGGGCTGTGTGTGTTTTATGATAGCGAGGGAGGGGGGAAAGGAGAGATAGTTTCACTGACAAACATTATTTCACACAACACAGGGGGGGGGGGCAAAGTTGTGTGGGAGTAATGGGAGGACTCAACATAGAAAACAGAGACTGAAGAATATGTAATAAACCCTTTAGTATTTAAACCAGCCAGGATTCTCTCACCTCTTTCTATTCAAACTGGCTGTAACCGGCCACTCATACTGATGTTAAGGTATTGTTCTCAACATGAATAATATCAAAATCTCATGGATTCGATATTGTGAGGTAAAGTGTTTACCATGAAAATACAACAGTATATATAGAGTAATGAAAATACTAAAGGGACAACGGTTCCTAATTAAGGCACAGGGTCAACAATTTGAGGGGAAAGAGATAAGTGGGTTTTATCAACACTTGACAGTTCCTTTATTTTATTGACCCCCTAGAAGGGATGAAAGGCAAAGGTGACCTCAGCATGATTTGGCCTTGTACCTAAATTAGAAAAGGGCACTTGCAATGGCTTTGCTGATTCAGAGTAATCCAGGACTTTGTCTGGGTCAGTCTTTTTTTCTCTAAGTTATCCTTTGCAGTCTCACCCTGCTCCCCTAATGGAGAGTTATGTATAATTATTATATATATATATTGTTGATTTCCGACCCTTTTTATGGGTATAAACTCTGCTCTGTGCTATAATTCATCCTCAAATTGGCACCAATACCTCTGCCCCTTGTTTGACAGGATCATTAGAGTTGGGGAGAAGTTCTTAGCTGCATTTATTCCGACTCTCTACGGTCGGGGTTCAAATCCTGCCGAGGTTAGCTTTGCCTTTCATCCTTACGGGGGTCGATAAAATAAAGTACCAGTAATGCACTGGGGTAATTGCTGGCCCCTTGTGCCAAAAGTAGAAACAATTATTATTATTATTACTAATTCACTTTTCTATTTGTTTGTAATGTAATGTTTTGAGTGTGTGTGTGGGGGGTGGGGATGGGGTCCTTGAGACAAACAAATCATCATCATCATCATCAACTCATGAATCGGGAAATTCTAAAACAAAATTCTGAAGACTAGAAAAACCCCAGAAAAATAAACAACCAAAAACAAAAAGAAAAAACGGGGGGAAAAAAACAAAAAAAAATAAAACTCTGGCATTTAATTAGAAAACTTCAGATTTGGCAAGAAATTAAAATAACATCAACAACAATAACAAAAACATATAATAATAATATTAATAATAATAATGATAATATTAATATTAATAATATAATTGTAATTGTAATAATTTATGTTTCCAATCAATAACCTATCACTCTCAGAAATCAATAATCAATACAATTCATCATCATCATCATCAGTCCTGTTGTCATGGTAACACTCATCAAACGAAGAATCGGACACAGCTGCCGCTGTCGCCGTCTTCACAAAGTTTGTTCTGTCTTTGCTCCTCGTTTCCCTGTGGCGGGGATTGAGGAAACGTTGTCGGCCCGTTGTTAAAGGTTTGGCCAGTTTCGGCACCTGACCGTCTGACGACCTCGGCCCTCCAGTGTTGTTTGTGCTCGCGTCTGACGTTGATATGTAGCTGTCATCGCTACACGAGGTACGACGAGAGCTGCTTCCTTGGTTTTCCTGCGACTCTTGCTTCACCATCATCTCTGTATAGTCCAAATAACATGAAGCGGAAGCATTGTTCTCATCAGAGTAATTAGGGTCTGAGTATAAACTACTGACACCATTCTTAGAAGCAGCGACTCGGCTTGATAGATCTTTGCTGTGTTTGGCAGGAATACGAGAAGCATGAGCGCTTGGAATTCGAGATTTCGGAATTCTCGTTTCCATTGAATCCTGGGAGCTTGGACCTTTACTGAGTTCCTGAAGCGCTGCGGATATTTTCCCAACGGATTCATTGTCGGAGTTCCTTTGGATGGATGATCGTCTTGAGTTGGTTCTTGAAGAACGTGGGCTGTACGGTTGGTTAGCATTGCTGTCGAGTGACGAGGCATCGGTAAATGTTCCCTGTGACTCATTGTCAACATCGTCAAACATATCTGCCATGACGTTGGTACTGTCCGTCACTTTCACCATGTCCTGCAACTCCTTCTGGCGGTAAACTTCAAAAAGTCTTTCCATTTTCTCATACATCTCCGGATCTTCTGGAGGAGCATCCAGTTCCTCCGGATCCGATACCTTTGGCATGATTCCATTTACTGGAATCAACGCCGCTTTGATTGCTTCTAAAGGATAGGGAGTCAGATCATAATCACAGGTGTCTTCTGGTTGTTGTTCAGCAGAGGGAGCATCATGTTTTGACCGAGCGGCTGATGAGGCCCGCTGTGAACGGTTATACTTCAAGTTGCTGCCATGGGCTGTCGAGGCACTGTTCTTAGCCGTCCCCGGTTTAGACAATTCAGACAAACGTTGACCCAATGGACGACCTTTGCTCTGTCCTGAGTCTGCATCATCCGTGCTGTTGGTACTGTTTAGCCGTTGACGTGGAGGAGCAAATCTGTCAACACTCTGAGATCGAGGTTTCAAACCTGGGCTAGCTGTTATATGTTTGGCGCGACTAACCTTTGGAGACTGAGTAGTTCTCCGATCAGGTCGTGACGCGTCTCCAACGGTGTCTTTCGGAGAATCCTTTTTGCCAGATTTCATTGTCGTTCCTCCAGCGGAACTTAATTTGGAAATGTGACCCTGGGCTTTACCTAGTGACACAGTGTGACCCCCTGTGTTGGTCCTTGATACAGTGATCATCTGAGGGGTTTCCTTGTTGTAACGAGCTGCTGAGGTGGAGCGTTTGCTACGGTGCCACCTGTCAACGTAACTAGGCAACAACAATTTGTTCCTCGTTTCCTCACCTGTCGGGTCTCGCCTCGTATTCAGACTCTGAGTGGAAGATGAGCGTGACGAGAGGCCACTGTGTGACTGAAGACTGCCCCGACGGGCCGGAGTTGGGGTAAGTGCCTCTGTATCTTCATCAGCCGATGACTGAGTATCGTCAGTCGAGTACTGCTTGCCGCCTCTTCGATTCATAAACTCTTGGATGCCTGGAGTTGAGGCTCTCCTTGGGAGTACACCCACCGACAGCTTATGATCACTGTCTAAATCCCTTGGACCAGGGGTTTTGGATCGAGGGATTGCAATTTTGGATTTGGTCGAGGACTTTTTAGCTGTTCCCGACGAGAGATCTTCCATGGATTGACGCAGGTTCGTGTAGTTACGACTGTATTTCTTTCTCTC
>OZ024761.1:22142660-22167660 GCA_964016885.1 Eledone cirrhosa
TATATATATATATATATATATATATATATATATATATATATATAACATAATACATGTCTATAGAATCACCAGATAAAATATATACCATTTCCTCTCCCAATTAGCATAATTAACCATATAAAAAATCGAATAGACCAGGCTATAAGAATAAGGCTTCTATGAAGAAATCTCCAACAAATAACTGAAACCAGCCCTTTGCGCCGGCTGCGACAGAGTATTTATCGAATATTTCGACAGCGTAATCGCCCAGATACACAGTCAATTAAACAGAATTAGGTGTAAAATAAACTAGGAGAAAAGAGAATACATTTATATATATATATATATATATATATCCCAGGTTCAATCGGGGGGTAACACCTAACACACACACACATATCATGATCATCATTTTACGTCTATTTTTCCACGCTAGCATGGGTTAGACGAGTTATCCTGTTGTGAGCAATGCTAGGTCAGGTGACCTTGTTTTGTTCATACAGAACTAATTCTGGTTAGATCTCTACAGCTGGATGCCCTTCCTAACACCAACCTCATTTACAGTGTGGGCTGGGTGCTATTTTTGTCATGACACCTACATGACTACTTTACAGTGAGTATTAGGGGCTTCACTGTATATTAGAAAGAGTTGGGTCCTGTTGGCTGAGCTGTGGAACTAGCTGTCAAAATGACAGGAGCTCAGTCATTTATAATATAACCACACTCTACAAACCCAAGTATTGAGTACTCTGTTGAACAATGGTCCTACTAGTTTAATACTGGTTTAATCCTGATATATATATATACACACACACACTCGTACATATACACACTGGACATGTATATATCTTGTCAGAACATGTCCAGTGTGACTACAAAGGGAGCTGTCAACCTTCACATCATTGTTGAAGTGGGGGAGAGGAAATATTGAAGGTTTCTTTTACTGAAAAGCTTAAGGACTGTCAGTGAAGAAATATCTATTGTTAGAGTGGTACCAATGGTGGGGTGGGGTACCAATGGTGGAGTGGGGTTGGTGGGTGTGGGGGGTACCAATGGTAGATGGGGTGTGGGGTTGGTGGGTGTGGGGGGAGGTGGTGGTACCGATGGTAGTTGGTGGTGGTGGGGTAGTGGGGTGGTGGTGAGGGGTGGTATGATAATGATGACAGTGGCAGGGGTGGGGGTGATGTAGATGCTGTAAGATGTATATTTCTGGAATTATAATACAAACAGGTTCGTTTTGTTTGAATCTATTTCTAGAGTCATTAATAGAGATGGTGGTGGTGGGAGGGTGTGGTGGTGGGAGGTGGTGATGGTGGGAGGTGGTGGTGGGAGGGTGTGGTTGTGGTGGGAGGGTGTGGTGGTGGTGGGAGGGTGTGGTGGTGGGAGGTGGTGATGGTGGGAGGTGGTGGTGGGAGGGTGTGGTGGTGGGAGGTGGTGGTGGGAGGGTGTGGTTGTGGTGGGAGGGCGTGGTGGTGGTGGGAGGTGGTGGTGGGAGGGTGTGGTTGTGGTGGGAGGGTGTGGTGGTGGTGGAAGGGTGTGGAGATGGTGGTGGTGGGAGGGTGTGGTTGTGGTGGGAGGTGGTGGTGGTGGTGGTGGTGGGAGCGTGTGGTGGTGGTGATAGTGATTAGTGATATCAATGATGATGATTGTGATTATGGTGGTGTTAAATTTGTTAAAAGCCTGACCAGAATATGGAACCCACACTCATATATAGAGATACACACACACACACACACACACACACTCATATATAGAGATACACACACACACACATATATATATTAGTACACACCACATATATATATATTAGTACACACACACATATATATATATTAGTACACACACATATATATATATTAGTACACATGCACACTAACATATATATATATATTAGTACACACCACACATATATATATATATACACTCATATATATATACATATATACATATATATTAGTACACACCACATATATATATATACACTCATATATATATATTAGTACACACCACACATATATATATATACACACACATATATATATATACACACACATATATATATATACATATATACATATATATTAGTACACACCATATATATATATATATATATACACACACATATATATATTAGTATACACACACACACATATATATATATATACACATATATACATAGATATTAGTACACACCACACATATAGAGGTATAATAGTACACACACACATACACAGGGATATCAATACACATGCACTTACATATCAATACACATGCACACACACACACACACACATACACACACACATACACACACAAACTAAATACAGGTAAAATTCCATTATCACAAACTTTTCAATCCCTGAGGTAATAATTATTTCTACTTTTGGCACAAGGCCAGCAATTACCCCAGTACATTACTGGTACTTTTTTTTATCGACCCCCGTAAGGATGAAAGGCAAAGTTAACCTTGGCGGGATTTGAACCCAGACCGTAAAGGGCCGCAACTCTATGCTGCAAAGCATGGCGTCCATCCCTCTACAGATACTGACAATCCACCACCCTAAGGTAATAACAAATGATTGATTGGTTTCAGTCAATCTCGTTATAAAGAATTTTTGATTACATCATTTTGAGTATATCATGACCTAACACGCACCTTTGATGAATTGTAGTGCACCTGAACACTGTACACAATGATAATTTCAGTACATATATATAAATATATATATATATATATGCACACACGTGTGTATCTGTGTGTATATCATGACTCATACACTGTTCACTTCCCTGACATTTGTACATTATTCTATGTACTATACATGCACCTTTGATGAATGGTAGTGCACCTGAGCACTGTACACAATAATTTTCATTATTATTATTATACTCGGTGAATTTTGTTATAACGGAATTTCACTGTGTTTATATATATATATATATATATATATATATATATATATATATATATATATTTATATATATATATATATATATATATATATATATATATATATATAAATATATATATATATATATATATATATATAAATATATATATATATATATATATTTATATATATTTATATATATATATATATATTTATATATATTTATATATATATATTTATATATATATATATATATATATATATATATATATATATATAAATATATATATATATATATATATATATATATAAATATATAAATATATATATATATATATAAATATATAAATATATATATATATATATAAATATATAAATATATATATATATATAAATATATAAATATACATATATATATATATATATATATATATGTATATATATAATATATATATTTATATCTAACAAACAAGAAGATACAGAAAAATGAAAAAAACAACAAGGGGAAGAAGGGGAATAAAATGAAGATGAACATGCAGAGATGTCTGACCCTGCTGAAGAACTGTCGTACGATTACTGATGACCTTCATCTGAGGTGTGGCTACAATGGAAACATGGAAATATTACATTTAGATGAATAAGGAATTATGTGAAAGAAATATATGAGAATCATCATCATCATCATCATGGAGGTGCCACGGTAAAAAAGCAGCCAGCACTCACTGTAAATGAGGTTGGTGTTCGGAAGGGCATCCTGCTGTAGAGATCTAGCCAGAATCAGTTCCTGTATGAACAAGACAAGGTCACCCTGACCTGGCATTGCCCACAACAGGAAAACCCGTCTAACCCTTGCTAGCGTGGAAGAACGGATGTAAAACGGTGATGATGATGATGATGATGATATATATATATATATATATATATATATATACAGACAACATGAAAATAAGCATTTGAACAAATACAAACACACAAACTATACACTGCAAAGTTAGGAAATGTTGACATTGATGATTTATAAAAGAAATTATTTAATGAAGATATATAAAAACAATCCAGAAGGTTTGATGTTAATTAACCCCCCCCCCCCTTCATTATACATGCTTAGGAAGCAGCCACATATTATTGCATAAGCATCTGATGAGGTCACATGAATAACCATGTAACAGAAATATGTATAATGCAGTAAACAATTATGGTGATTTAATCCCATCTTAACTACCATTGTTTGATATATATATATATATATATACATATATATATATATATATATGTATATATAAATATATCCTATCCTCGGTCATCCAGTGGGATGATGGTATATATATATATATATATATACACACGCATATGTATATATATATATATACACACACGCTTATATATATATATATACACACACGCATATATATATATACACACACGCATATATATATATACACACACGCATATATATATATATATATATATATACACACATGCATATATATATATATTATTAAAAATATTAATAAATGAAGACGTTCACATAATGAAAATATATTTTATTATATATATTTCGGAGGTACTCTGCTGTTTTTTCAGTACGTTCTCATCAGATAAAATACATGAATTGATGTATGACATACCTCCCAGACAGACTGGGGGGCCTGTATTTCCCTTACGTACGGTTATATAGATATAGATATATGTATTCATACACACACACACACATACACACACGTGTATGTAAATGTATATACATATACGTATGCGTGTATGTAAATATATATACATACACGCATACGCATATGTATGTAAATGTATATACATACACACATATGTATGTATATGTACATGTATATATATATATATATATATATATATATACACACACACACATGTACACAAAGTATAAAAGTGATTTGAGGAGATCAAACCTGAAATTATGTGAATGAGACAAATGTAAAGAAAAGACTGAAGTAATAAAAGTATTTGAACAACCCTCCCCCCACTGGACTGAACTCCCCCACTGGGCTTAACAACCCCCACCCCCTACCCACTGGGCTGAACCCCCCCCCACTCAGCTGTAAAACCTGAATTATTGGGTGGTACTGGGGGGGGTATAATGGTGTAATGTTTGGATAGGAGTTCATGAAGTTAAATAGGAGGGACAAAATGGTGTTTTAGAGGCGTCTTGATGTCTTCAAATCTCTTCTCTTTTGTCTACCTTGTATATCCTGTATTATTTATGGTTTTGACACAGAAATATGTCTCCTATACAGAGCCACCCTTTCTACACACTTGTTTCTTTTAAAGTGTTTATATTCAGCTCAAAAATTTTCGCTTGTAATTTTTATGGAAGAAACTTTGTCATGTTTGCGACATCAGCTTAATCCTTTAGCATTGAAACCGGCCATATCCAGCTGCCAGAATTCTCTCACCTCTTCCTGTTCAAACCGGCTGTAACCGGCCACTCATACTGATGTCAAGGTATTGTTGTCAACATAAATAACATCAAAATCTCGTAGATTTGATGTTATGTGAAGTAAGGCCTTTACCACAAAAATACAATAGTATATATAGAGTAATGTAAATTCTAAAGGGTTAACCCTCTTCATATTAAACCACCCCAAACCAAATGTGGTTGGCATTAGGAAGGTCACCCAGCTGTAGAAACCTAGCCAGAAACAGTTTTATATGAATGAGACATTGGTCACCTGACCAACAACAACAACAACAACAACAACAACAGAATTCTAAATATTTTCTGTTAAATCTTGGCACAATAAATAGAAATAAAAAAAATTCATAAATACCACAAGATTATTATTATTATTAACTGAAAGGTCACAGACGATGGAATCTTCTGATAAGAAAAGAATTATAGAAAGAGATATAAAATAATTCCGTCTAAAGATATCGGTACTTAGTTACCTAAGAAGTACTTAAAGAGGATTTTGGTGACCCCCCCCCCCCCCCCCCCCCCCCGAGAAGTATATAATTGATGGTGGGTTAACAGGAATATGAGGTGACTTAACTAGAGGGTCCCACCTCCGGGTCGATAGGAAACCCTAAATATTTAAAGGTTTTATATCTAATGTTAAATATTGTGTTTTATAATAATTTTATACTTATTTCATGTTTTTATATAACACTGTCTGTCCAGCCCTACATATATTACTGTTACCCCTATATTTATAATATTTACTGTATTATAACATTGTCCAGCCCTACATGTAATCTAACCCCTATATTTACTGTATTATATATAACACTGTCCAGCCCCACATGTAATCTAACCCCTATATTTACTGTATTATATATAACACTGTCCAGCCCCACATGTAATGTAACCCCTATATTTACTGTATTATATATAACACTGTCCAGCCCCACATGTAATGTAACCCCTATATTTACTGTATTATATATAACACTGTCCAGCCCCACATGTAGGGTAACCCCTATATTTACTGTATTATAACACTGTCCAGCCTCACATGTAGGGTAACCCCTATATTTACTGTATTATAACACTGTCCAGCCTCACATGTAGGGTAACCCCTATATTTACTGTATTATAACACTGTCCAGCCCCACATGTAGGGTAACCCCTATATTTACTGTATTATATATAACACTGTGCAGCCCCACATGTAATCTAGCCCCTATATTTATAACCTGTGGCTAATAAAGAAATACTAACTATCGTCATAGACTTCTGTAATGTCTCCCTCCACTATAAGTCGGCCAGTAAAGAAAGTGTTAATAATAATAACAATATTACCAAGCTGTTGTCTGTTGAGTTGTTAAAATCCAGCAGAATTTCACACGGAAGACAGCCTCGGACACTGTGTAACCCTAGGTACGGACAACTACAAGCAACAACACTAGTGATGTTGCTACTACTACTGCTGCTACTACTACTATTACTGTTACAGCTAACACCACTACTACTACCACCACCACTACTACTGCTACTACTGCTGCTACTACTACTACTACTACTCGTATGATGAGAATGTCATATATATTATCTGTGTATGTGTGTGTATCTGTGTATATACGTGTATGTGTGTGTATCTGTAGATATGTGTATGTGTGTATCTGTGTATATATGTGTATGTGTGTGTATCTATGTAGATATGTGTATGTGTGTATCTATGTATATATATGTGTATGTGTGTGTATGTATGTATATATGTGTATGTGTGTGTGTATCTATGTAGATATGTGTATGTATCTATGTAGATATGTGTATGTGTGTGTGTATCTATGTAGATATGTGTATGTGTATATGTATGTATGTGTATGGGTTCTGCAGGTTTAAGGCACAATGGTGATTAAAGAGAGAGGGGGGAGGGGAAGGACCAATTGTCTGAAGGTAGTTGAGAGAGTGAGTGAGAGAGAGTGAGAGTGAGTGAGAGTGAGAGAGAGAGTGAGAGTGAGAGTGAGTGAGAGTGAGTGAGAGTGAGAGAGAGAGTGAGAGAGAGTGAGAGTGAGTGAGAGTGAGTGAGAGTGAGAGAGAGAGTGAGAGAGAGTGAGAGTGAGTGAGAGTGAGTGAGAGTGAGTGAGAGAGTGAGAGAGAGTGAGAGTGAGTGAGAGAGTGAGAGAGAGTGAGAGTGAGTGAGAGTGAGTGAGAGTGAGAGAGAGAGTGAGAGTGAGTGAGAGTGAGAGTGAGTGAGAGTGAGTGAGAGAGTGAGAGAGAGTGAGAGAGAGAGTGAGAGTGAGTGAGAGTGAGAGTGAGTGAGAGTGAGTGAGAGAGTGAGAGAGAGTGAGAGAGAGAGTGAGAGTGAGTGAGAGTGAGTGAGAGAGAGTGAGAGTGAGTGAGAGTGAGTGAGAGTGAGAGAGAGAGTGAGAGTGAGTGAGAGTGAGTGAGAGTGAGAGAGAGAGTGAGAGAGAGTGAGAGTGAGTGAGAGTGAGTGAGAGTGAGAGAGAGAGTGAGAGAGAGTGAGAGAGAGTGAGAGTGAGTGAGAGAGATCTTCTTCCTCTGTAGCTAGGTAACTGTTGTTTGGTGAGATATTGTAACCAGGTTTGTGAAGGGGAAGATTGGTATTTTGACGGACAGACATTGATAGATAGGGAGATAGGGAGGTAGATAGGTAGGGAGGTAGGGAGATAGACAGGGAGATAGGTAGGGAGTTAGACAGGTAGATAGATATATTTCTTTATTAGCCACAAGGGCGCACAAGAAAAGGGGACAATACAAAGACACTTGCCGGGGATTTTACACATAGTCGTGTAAAAAATAACAAACAATTACAACAATCGAAATCCCCGATAGGGGGGAGGCCCCACAAATGGGTTGTTTAATACCCCGTAGATAGAACAACCCTTAACTCCAGGAGCGTGTTGTGCAAGTGCTCCTTTCTTCCTTTTGCTCTCTTCCTCAACCTAGAGGTTTATATACAGAGAAGGCCCATTCACCCGGCCCATTTTTGTCACATTCACCCACCTTTCAGTAAATTTACTGAGGTGCAGTGCCTCTCTCTCCACTCTGATTCTCCTTCTAAAGTGTAGATAGATAGACAGGCTGCTAGGTAGATAGATAGATAGACAGGCTGGTAGGTAGATAGATAGATACAAGGGTGCAGAAGAAATGGGACATTACAAGATGTGGCAGCGAGGGTTTTGCATAAAATCGTGTAGAGAGGTTATAACAATGAAAATTAAACAATCAAAATCCGCAATAGGTGGGGTGGGGGGATGTTAGGTAGGTAGAGTGACAAAATGGTAGACATATATTGATAGACTGCAGTACTGGGACTGGGAAGACCACAAATCAAAGACGTACTCAATATATCGTATGATGTAGAGGGGGAATGTTAGTGGGAGGGGAGGATTAATTGCGAACTCAGTGGTTTTGGCTAGTTACCTCACACACACACACACACACACATATATATATATATCATATATATATATAGAATTCATAAGAATCAAAGTTATGTTCAAAACATTTATTCACTTACAATTGTTTCTTCCAAACCTAGGCTTGGAGTCTTCGGAGCAATTTTTAATGTTTGTACATACAGTTGAGCTCCTACTCAACACAAAAGATATACAGATATATATATATATATATATTTATGTACAGTGTGGAGTGACATATATTATACTATACTATATTTGTATAGTAACTCAAATTAAAATCAAAACTAAAATACATGCGGCAGATGACACAGATAATGCAAGAGGATAGTCCGATAGTCAGATCTAGTAGGTAGTGTGTGTGTTAGTCACACATGGAGCATGCAAGTGTGTCTCATTTATATACGAGTATTGTGTGGCAAGGTATGACATGTAATATAAGCACTTTAAGCGGGTAAGCAAGAGTATTATGGTGGTTGTAGTGGGAGGGTATTTTTTGTATAGATCAAATTAGTATGTGTGCAGAAAAAGAAAGTATATATATATATATATATATATATATATATATATATATATATATGTGTTTAGGGTTTAAAATATATATAACTATAAAAAGTTTTAGTATATACATAACCATAAATAGTATCCTTAATACTATATATATATATGTATATATATATATATATATATATGTATATATGTGTATATTTATATGTATATATATGTGTATATTTATATGTATATATATGTGTATATTTATATGTATATATATGTATATATATGTATATGTATATATTTATATGTATATATGTGTATATTTATATGTATATATGTGTATATTTATATGTATATACAGTATATATATAATATATATATATATATGTATATATATATCATCATCATTTCATTTTACGTCCGCTTTTTCCCTGCTTGCAAGGGTGGGACGGGAACTGATGCTGGCTTGATGTCTACAGCTGGATGCCCTTCCTAACACCAACCTCATTTACAGTGAGTGCTGGGTGCTTTTTTCTCCACGACCACTTGTGGAATGATAGGGACCCCAGTCCCTATCATCTCATTTCTACAGCTGAGTAAACTGGAGCAATGTGAAATAAAGTGTCTTGCTCAAGGAAACAACACATCACCCGGTCTGAGAATTGAACTCACAACCTTTCGATTGCAAGGCCAATGCGCTAACCACTAAGCCATGTGCCTCCATCAACCATGTATATTTATATATATATACAGTATATGTATATTTATATATATATATATATATATATACAGTATATATATAGATAGATAGATAAGGAAGATAGGTAGATAGATAAATAGATATGTTTAGATAGATAAGAGAGAACCTACCATGAGGAATGACCTTGAAACGTTGAGATATTAAAGTTTCCAACTTTCCTCTGTTACTACTTGTTGTTGTTGTTTGTTGTTGATTGTTGTTGTAACTGTCAGCTGCATTATGGGTGCACACTGTTGCAATATGCACATCTGCATTCACAGATTTTCCACTGTTGGCGTTTCCCATTGTGCACTAATTATTATTAGTATTATTATTATAATTATCAATATTAGTATTATTGTTTTGTTATTTTTAATATTTTCCCCAGTAATTAAAGATGGGAGCTGCCAATTGTTTCAAAGAATATATTTTATATTATTATTATTATTACTCTTATATTAATTACTACAATGTTGCTACAGTCCTGTGCAGTCCTCAGTCTTAAGGTAACCCCTTGCCGTTGATAAACAAATCGTTATTACTCTTATATTAATTACTATAGTGTTGCTACAATGTTGTTACAGTCCTGTGCAGTCCTCAATCTTTAGGTAACCCCTTGCCGTTGATAAACAAATCGTTATTACTCTTATATTAATTACTATAGTGTTGCTACAATGTTGTTAGTCCTGTGCAGTCCTCAGTCTTTAGGTAACCCCTTGCCGTTGATAAACAAATCGTTATTACTCTTATATTAATTACTATAGTGTTGCTACAATGTTGCTACAGTCCTGTGCAGTCCTCAATCTTAAGGTAACCCCTTGCCGTTGATAAACAAATCGTTATTACTCTTATATTAATTACTATAGTGTTGCTACAATGTTGTTACAGTCCTGTGCAGTCCTCAATCTACATGTAGCCCCTCGTGATCAATAAATGAATTGTTGTTCTTGTTATTGATGGTTTTGCGCAGTAAATGTGGTGATTACTGTCTCCGTTACTGTTTAACGATTGATAAATCTCAACCAAGTCTTTAGAAAGGCAGAACTGTTCTGTGTGTGTCTACACTGCTCAAACAAACCATTTGTAATTCTCTATTTTCTTAAGATACCCTCAAGATCTCAGTTTTAGGGGTACAGAACCCAAAGCTCTGTTGACAACTAGAATTGTCAGATATTAGACGATATTAATCACTACTTCTGTTATTGTTGTTGTTGTTGTTATGAAGTTCATATCTCAGTCGTTGTTGTTTAACTGGAAAATTTACCCCAATGAACATCAAGTCGCTACCTGCAGCCTCAGATATTCAGGACGTATCGGAGGGTCCTTGCAGGGGCTGGGATGATGTTCTTTAACAAACCTTGGGACCCCTTCCAGATAGTACCTAGCGCTCCTCTGACAATTGTTATTATTATAATTATTATTATTATTATTTCTATAAAGATGGATTTTTTTGTGATTATTAAAATCTTTTGTCTCTGCTGTTCTCAGCACTCTTTATATGGTATCCAGTCCTGTCATATATTTAAACTATGGGGCTGACAATGTATTTACGTCTTAAGATGTGTTTTAGTTGTATTATATGTTAAAATATATCCATAATCCTGTTAAAACTGGTCGTTTTTTTTTTTTTTATATTTTTTAAGATCTGTCCCTCATACTGTCCAAGATGTGTTTTCTCGTGTTGTCGACTTTTAACGTCCTGTACCACATTAATCCACATTAGCAAGACATCCTTGAAAAGTACAAAACAACACTATGACTGCATCACATTAAACTGCAGTAGTAAAGATGCTAAAAATATTTGAATTAACAAACCTACAAGTAAAGTTAAGACTGGTTGTATTCTGTTAAGATATGTACTCAATACTGTTAAGTCTGGTTGTATTCTGTTAAGATATGTCTCTCTCAGTATGATTTCTAGTTGTATTTATCTGTTAAAGTATATTATTACTGTTAACTTAGGTTGTATTCTATATATCTTTAATATTGTTAAAACTGATCCTATTTTATCTGTTAAGATAGGTCCCTAATGTTATAGTGGTAGGTTGTATTTAACCCCTAACACTTCCTATTCTACTTAAGATATGTCCCTAATACTATTAAGACTGGTTGTATTTTATATATAAAATGTGTTATTACTAGTAAGATTGTGGTAATCTGTTAAGATGTGTTATTACTACTAAAACTGGTTGTACTGTGTGTAGTTAAGATAATATTAAACTGTTAAAATGCTCTCCTCAATTCTTTTGAAAACAGTTATATTAATCTATTAAAAAACAACTTTTTTCAGCTGTTAACTGCTGGGTCTACTAAAGTGTTGTTACATTAATTGGTTAGTGCTGTTCTGTTAAAATTGATTATAATATTCTGATTTGTATTAAAAGTCTGCTTATATGTTACTTAGTTAAATATATCTTCCCGTATTCTTTAAAAATCAGTTATGATATTAAACAACTTGCTAACAGTTATTAACGACTGGCTTCGGAAGTCGGTTAATTCTGTTGGGATTAGTTATAATACTATATAATGAATAATAGTTGACAGTTTTTATCAGCTGGTTATAATAAACTGCAGCTACATTAATCATTTAGTACTATTAAAACTAGTCATAATATTAAGTAATAAACATTATTTTTATCTGCGGTTAACCAGTGGTTGTAGCAAAATATAGTCACAGTAAATGGTTAGATTAGTTCTATTAAAACTAGATGGTACAATCTTCTTCAAATCAGCTGTTAAATACTGTTGACCAAAACCCCTCAAAACTCCTAGTTATATATTAGTATATTAATTAGTTAAGAATCTCCTTCCTCCTTTTCTTTGTTATTTTCTCTCTGTTGTAACTCCAGAGTAGCTGGTGGTACTACTGTAGCGGGTATATCTTACTGCCTGCTTCATGTTGCAGCAACTCGCCAGCTTTTCTACACAAATCTGCAACCGGCAACAACAAATCTTTGCAGTTTAACGCCTCCCCCTCCACTCCACTAAAAACACCCAAAAGCAACACCAAAAAAACAGCTGCACATCTGCAGTGTGTCGCAATCAATGATAGATAGATACTTATTATTGATATAAGGTGGTGGTGGTGGTGGTGGCAGTGGTGTGGATGGTGGTGGTGGTGGCAGTGGTGGTGTTGGTGTTGACGGTGGTGGTGGTGGTGTGGATGGTGGTGGTGGTGGCAGTGGTGGTGTTGGTGTTGACGGTGGTGGTGGTGGTGGTGTTGGTAGCAGTGTTGGTTGTAGTGTTGGTGGAGGGGGAGGTGGTGTTGGTGGTGGAGGGGGAGGTAGTGTTGGCGTGGGTGTTGTTAGTGTTGTAATCAATAAATAATTATTATTGATGTAGACACATTGTGTCTTCAACAACAACAACAACACCTCCACCACCACTACCAACACCACCTCCCCTTCCACCACCACCACTACCCCCCCCCACCAGCTATTTATAAGCTGTTGGAGGTCATTTGGCAGAACATAGGTGGAGATGGTGGGGGTGTTAAGCAGTCAATTAGATGGTAATAGGTGATGGTGGTGGTGTAGTGGTGTTGGTGATGGTGGTGGTGTAGTGGTGGTGGTGATGGTGGTGGTGTAGTGGTGGTGGTGGTGAGGGTGGTGGTGTTGGTGGTGGTGGTGAGGGTGGTGGTGGTGTAGTGGTGTTGGTGGTGGTGTAGTGGTGAGGGTGGTGGTGGTAGTGTTGGTGAGGGTTGTGGTGGTGGTGTAGTGGTGTTGGTGAATGTGTTGGTGGTGATGATGATAACAGTTATATTAATACATCCCCCCCCTCCTCTAAAACTTTACAACAACAACAACAACATTTCTTATATCTGACAATGTTTGTTTGTTTTAAAGAAATTTCTAGAATGTTCCTCCTTCCCGCCACTCCCGCCAGCCTCTTGGCAACCTTCCAAGTCATGACAGTCTTTTGAGGATGTTTTTACTGCTATTTCCAGCATCTCATCATTTCAACTATAATCAATGACACCCCAGACTTCAACAACAACAACACCAACACCCCAGACTTCAACAACAACAACAACACCAACACCCCACACTTCTCTCTAGAAAGTTCTTTTTAAAATCTTCTCAATTAATCTATAATAATAATAACAATAATAATTGTTTCTTCTTTTGGCACAAGGCCAGCAATTATCTCAGTGTATTACTGGTACACATGCACATACACACACATACACATACACACACATACACACACATACACATATACATACACACATACACATATACATACACACATACACACACACATACACACATACACACACACACACATACACACGTACACACATGCACACACACACACACACATACACACACACACACACACATACACACACACATACACACACAAACTAAATACAGGTAAAATTCCATTATAACGAAATGTTTTTCAATCCCTGAGGTAATAATTGTTTCTACTTTAGGCACAAGGCCAGCAATTATCTCAGTGTATTACTGGTACGTTATTTTATCGACCCCCGTAAGGATGAAAAGTAAAGTTCACCTCAGCAGGATTTGAACTCAGACCGTAAAAGGACATAACTCTATGCCAGCGAAGCATGGTGTCCAATGCTCTACCGATACTGCCAACCCACACACACATGCACACACTATATATATATATATATATATATATATATATATATATATATATATATATATATAATGTAGGAGGTGAGTAATATTGTAGAACAATAAAACTATGCATATATCAGATAAGTAGCACTCAACAGTTGGTAGAACTGGAGTATAAATAAAGAAGAAATTAAAAGATGGTTAAAAAAGTTCCATATATTTTATTATGCGCATTTCGAAAACAACATCATCCTGGGACAAAATGAATTGTTGCATATACTATGTTCCAACTTGAAGGTGTTTGAGGGTCGTCTACCAGTTCTCCGATTGAGCTGAAATTTTACACACCCCGCTTTTAGGAACAGGATTAGGGGAACAAGATTAGGGGAAGGGAGCAGCAAAGTTTTAACTTCCAGAAAATTACCGATTGATAAGGGCCACTCTAATATATATAAAGGTTATTTGTCTCTAATACTTAGACATCTCAATTGGCATAAGTTATATATATATGTATATATATATATATATATATATGTGTGTGTGTATATATATATCTGTATGATATATATAATCCTTATCGAGCCCTCTTCGGATTTTAGTCTTCACATTTATTATTACTATATGTATATATATGTATATATATATATATATATATATAAATATATATATATAAATAAATAAATATATATATATATATATATATATATATATATGAAAAGTATAGAAATTATTATGAGCAAGAAGCCCATAGTATTTCATAATATATATATATATATATATCTATATATATCTATATATATATATATATATATATATATAGAATAGAAAACGAAAGATCAGTGATGCATCTGAACTCAATTTATTGTGCTACAATTGTTTCCCCGGCAGACAACTCGAGACGCGATCATTGTGTGGATCTGACTGATTCTGGACCCGCAGGTTCGACGGACACGTCTAATGATTTCGGAGCATATTCTCTCACTATACACATATATATACATATATAAATATATACACACACACACACACACAATGGACTTCTGCACAGTTTCTGACTACCAAATGTCCCTCACAAGGCATTGGTTAACCTAAGTCTATGATAGAAGAAACTGGCGTGAGGTGTCACACTGTACCACTGATCTATGAAACCACGTAACTATGGCTACGGAACAGACTTCTTAACCTCTTCAGTGCCGTAGACAAGATAACCCTAACATGTAGGCGTTCCAGTGCCACGAACGAGATAACTCATCCTAACATGTTTGAACTCGTTTCCAACAGTTCATAACTTCAAAGCTAGATGGGGTTACCAGTTTATTGATGTGACGTTTCTCAATTATTCAGATATTTGTTGTTAATAAATGTTTGTTTAAAAAAATAGTCATTTTACTGCCCCCCCCCCCCCCCCTCCCCCCCGTACAGCAACTGTAGCTGTGTAAAATATACACAGCAGTCAACACACCAACTGTAGCTGTGTAAAATATACACAGCAGTCAACACAACAACTGTAGCTGTGTAATATATACACAGCAACTGTAGCTGTGTAATATATACACAGCAGTCAACACAGCAACTGTAGCTGTGTAAAATATACACAGCAGTCAACACACCAACTGTAGCTGTGTAAAATATACACAGCAGTCAACACAACAACTGTAGCTGTGTAATATATACACAGCAGTCAACACAGCAACTGTAGCTGTGTAAAATATACACAGCAGTCAACACAGCAACAGTAGCTGTGTAAAATATATACAGCAGTCAACACAGCAACTGTAGCTGTGTAATATATACACAACAGTCAACACAACAACTGTAGCTGTGTAAAATATACACAGCAACTGTAGCTGTGTAATATATACACAGCAGTCAACACAGCAACTGTAGCTGTGTAAAATATACACAGCAGTCAACACAGCAACTGTAGCTGTGTAATATATACACAGCAGTCAACACAGCAACTGTAGCTGTGTAAAATATACACAGCAGTCAACACAGCAACAGTAGCTGTGTAAAATATACACAGCAGTCAACACAGCAACTGTAGCTGTGTAATATATACACAGCAGTCAACACAGCAACTGTAACTGTGTAAAATATACACAGCAGTCAACACAGCAACAGTAGCTGTGTAATATATACACAACAGTCAACACAGCAACTGTAGCTGTGTAAAATATACACAGCAGTCAACACAGCAACTGTAGCTGTGTAAAATATACACAGCAGTCAACACAGCAACAGTAGCTGTGTAATATATACACAGCAGTCAACACAGCAACTGTAGCTGTGTAATATATACACAGCAGTCAACACAGCAACTGTAGCTGTGTAAAATATACACAGCAGTCAACACAGCAACAGTAGCTGTGTAAAATATACACAGCAGTCAACACAGCAACTGTAGCTGTGTAAAATATACACAGCAGTCAACACAGCAACTGTAGCTGTGTAAAATATACACAGCAGTCAACACAGCAACTGTAGCTGTGTAAAATATGCACAGCAGTCAACACAGCAACTGTAGCTGTGTGTAATATATACACAACATTCAACACAGCAACTGTAGCTGTGTAATATATACGCAGCAGTCAACACAGCAACAGTAGCTGTGTAATATATACCCAGCAGTCAACACAGCAACTGTAGCTGTGTGTAATATATACCCAGCATTCAACACAGCAACTGTAGCTGTGTAAAATATACACAGCAGTCAACACAGCAACTGTAGCTGTGTAAAATATACACAGCAGTCAACACAGCAACTGTAGCTGTGTAAAATATACACAGCAGTCAACACAGCAACTGTAGCTGTGTAATATATACACAGCAGTCAACACAGCAACTGTAGCTGTGTAAAATATACACAGCAGTCAACACAGCAACTGTAGCTGTGTAATATATACACAGCAGTCAACACAGCAACTGTAGCTGTGTAAAATATACACAGCAGTCAACAGGTTAAACCTGAATCATACCTACATTTTTAATTAATTACGATGATAATTAAGTATACAAGTAGTTTATTATTCACCTTTATAATGACATCTGCAGGGATCATGTTTGTCCAGGTAATTTTCCAAGGTGTCCCAGCCACCACCAACACGCACCATCACATGGTTTCGTAAGATCTGAAGAGAGAGAGTAAGTCCAATATTTCCAGTACCAACTTATATATATACTAACCGAATTATCTGCGTTTCACACATTTTTAAAAAAAGAAAATTATGATTTTTGTTGTCGTAATTCTACTGATGTTTTGCCGTGGATAAAATGTCTAAATTAGCCAAATTTTACTATAAAAGAGAGGTGCTTTGTTTGTTGATTTAAGGTTAATTAATAGAAAAAACCCGTGATAATAGAGGTTCCAATACTCAAGTTATGGGCTTCCAAAATATTCACTATAGGGGGTTTAACCCTTATTAGGGTGTCTTAATATTATTGAAATTTCATATAGATCGAAGGGAAAAAACTTTCAGCGATGGTTTCTGACCCAGGGGAACCCTTTGATTAAAATTAAATATACTTATCCAAGTACCCTGGGGCAATGTAGTTTCAGAATATATATGGTTATGAGGGGGGCTATCTCCAAAACCATAGGAGGAGTTCTTGAACAAACAAACAAACAGACAGGAATACAACTTTATATAGAGAGAGAGAAGAAAGTCCAATATGTCCAGTTCCAACTTTATATATATATATATATATATATATATATATATATATATATATATATATAGAGAGAGAGAGAGAGAGAGAGAGAGAGAGAGAGAAAGAGAAGTAAGTCCAATATTTCTAGTACCAACTTACCCGTACAAATATTAAAGTCTGTGAATCACCAATTTTATATTTTCCTTCTCCAACTTTTATAATCGGAAACTGTGATGGACAGGTACATTTTCCAACTAATTCTCTTACCTGTTCAACAGAGAAAGGTAAACAGTTTAAGGACATCAAAGGAATAAATGAAAAAATCAACAAAATAAAATTTACAAATACCCCTCCCTCCCATAAAAGTTAAAATTTGTAATAAATAAATAAAACAAAATAAAATATATATAATTTACAAATACATATATGAAAAGTTCATAGGCTGACTATAAAGGAGTGATGCTAGAGCTGTGAAATCTTGCATGGATTAATTTCAACTTTTCTTATTAATAAATGCATTGTCTTTTTCTAAGGACTATGTTGAAAAATAAACCTCATTTGATCATTCCATGAGAGTATCTTGGTCAGCTTATGAACTCTTTAGCAGATTCTTGTATATATATATATATATATATATATAAAATACGTAGTTAAGAAAGCCACAACAATGCATTGTTGTGGCTTTCTTAACTACGTATTTTACACATCTCACAATGCTTCAAGCAAACTTTAACACCCTCATATATATATATATACACTGTAAAGTGGTCGTGTATGTGTCATGACAAAAAGCACCCAGTCCACACTGTAAAGTGGTCGTGCAGGCGACACGGCAAGAAGCACCCAGCACTCACTGTAAATGTGGTTGGTGTTAGGAAGGGTATCCAAGCCAAATCAGTTCTGTGTGAGCAAATCACGGTCCCCCAACCTGATCCCTCACAAAGGGACAGCTCGTCCTACCCATGCTAGTGTGGAAGATGGACGTTAAACGATGTTGATGATGATGATGATGATATATATATGTGTGTGTGTATGTATATATATATAATAATAATTGTTTCTACTTTAGGCACAAGGCCAGCAATTACCCAGTACATGACTGGTACTTTATTTTATCAACCCCGTAAAGATGAAAGGCAAAGTTAACCTCGGCGGGATTTGAACTCAGAATGGAAAGGGCCGTAACTCTATGCGTCAAAGCATGGCGTCCGACCCTCTACCGATACTGCCAATCCACCGCCCTTATAATAATAATGATTTCTTTATTGGCCACATAATAATAATAATAATACAAGGATGATTTGTTAAGCCTTCATTACGTTCATTGATTGGTGACGCACATTTCGCTATTGATCAGCTCAAGGTTCAATCTCTATTGATCTGGCCCGACTCTGGAATCAATACATATATATATATATATATTACCCAATTACACCTCTGGTGTCACGCAGTAATACAGAAGACTCGACCTCCCATGGGTACAAGCCGAAGCTGAAGCATATAGACAATATGCCCCCACACCCTCCCACTGTTAAGTGGTCGTGGAGGGGCCACGGTAAAAAAGCACCCAGCACTCACTGTAAATGAGGTTGGTGGGCATCCAGCTGTAGAAATCAAGCCAAAACCAGTTCCCGTATGAGTAAGACATGGTCAACCGACCGGACACTGCCCACAACAGGACAACGCGTCTAACCCATGCTAGCGTGGAAGAACGGATGTAAAACGGTGATGATGATGATATATATATGTGTGTGTGTGTGTATATACATACATGCGTGTGTGTGATTCTGTATGTGTAAGTAAGGTGGCGAGCTGGCAGCCATTAAAGCCTCTTATTTAAGATGGTTCGGTATTTATTCCAGCTCTCTGTTCAAATCCTGCCGAGGTAAACTTTGGCTTTCCTGCTTTCGAGGTCAATAAAATACCAGTCAACTACTGGGGTCAATTCTACCTCTCTTTCTCTCTCTCTCTCTTCTTCCATTTTTCTCTGGAAGGAATCAACTGTGTTCCAGGGAGAGGGATGGGCTCCACCAGGTATTAAAATCGCCAAGCTGCTGTGTGTCGTGATGGCGTCCCTAAGATACAGTCACAGGTTAATAACCCTTCACCTCTTTATGTGTACAAGGGAAAGTACTCGTTGGATGAATAGGTTATCTCCCTTGACAATTGAAACGCACGCATACACACATACATACCCCCCCCCCACACACACACGCTTGTATGTGGGCTTTCGTCGGTTACCACGACGAATGTTTCAGTTGTTTGATCAATTATACAGCCTGTTCATGAGATTAACATGCAAGCAGCTGAGCTATTCCACAGACACGTGTACCGATAACGTAATTCTCAGGGAGATTCAGTATGACACAGTGTGTAACCAGGGTGTCTATAGGACCCTCAAGTACAACCCATTTCCCTCCAGTTTCTACCATATTGTATCAGTTATTTATTAAACACCTCCCACTGTTTCATATTAACTACATTAATTTACAATAATTAATACTTCTATTATGGATGTATATATGTACGGATGGATGTATATATGTATGTATCTATGTATGTATGTATGTATGTATGTGTGTATGTATGTACGGATGGATGTGTGTATGTATGTACGGATGTATGTATGTATGTATGTACGGATGTATGTATATATGTACGGATGGATGTATATATGTATGTATCTATGTATATATGTATGTATGTATGTATATATGTATGTATATATATATGTATGTATGTACGGATGGATGTGTGTATGTATGTATGTATGTATGTATGTATATATATATGTGTGTATGTATATATGTATGTATATATATATGTATGTATGTACGGATGGATGTGTGTATGTATGTTCTTCTGGTTTTATAATTTCACAAATATTTACCAATAGAGAGAGAGTCGGTTTCTAACATAGATACAAGAATCTCTCATTGGAATTTACACATCAACTAGGTAGATATGTATGCATGTCTGCATGCATGCATGTGTATATACGTATGTATGTATATATGTACGTGTATGGTACCATGGGCCCAGCACTATGTGTCAATGATTGTCACAAGTGTAGTGTTTGTACCAGAGTTTTCAAGTCGCTGGTTGGACTAAAAAGTCACACGCGTTCAGCGCATCGGTAGGAGTTCTCCTACATGGACATAAAGTAGTGGCCGTACTCGAAAACGAGTTGGCAGCCACCATGTACGTGTATATATGTATGTATGTATGTATGTATGTATGTATGTATGTGTGTATGTATGTCAGATTATAGAGTTTGGTGCACTTTTAGGCTACGGCCAGCCACACGAACCTGTGACAGATCCTTACCAAGCAATGCCTGTACTTTGAAGGTTTTTTTAAGTGGGGAAAGGCCTTGCACCTTGCACTCGACCAATCCCACTCTCTGGGCATCGAAAACTCTACCCGAAAACTGATGCTTCCGAAGCTGCAGGGGTTTTTCTCAGAGTTTCCCTCTCCTAGAAAGGTGTTGTGACAACAACTGGGGGCCTTTCACTCCCAGGTGGAAATAAAAACAAAAGAATAAATAAATAAAAAAAAGTACTATTTGGATGGCCGTTCACTCTGCCACGTTCCTCCGCAGAGTTTGCAGCCATCATGTAAGTATGTACACATGGTCCCTTAACCCCTGATAGAGTCGTAGGTGTGCTGTAGGGACCTACAGCGGCGTTTCTTGGGCATCTTTAAGCCTGGTGGAGCCCACCCCTCCCCCCAGTACAGCAGATGTCTTCCAGAGAAAGATAGAAAGTGAGAGAGAGGAAATGAGAGATAGATATAGAGGAAGAATCTACCCCAGTACATGACTGGTACTTCATATATATATATATATATATATATATATATATATATATATATATATATATATATATATATATATATATATATATATATATATATATATATATAGAGAGAGAGAGAGAGAGAGAGAGAGGAAGAATCGACCACAGTACTTGACTGGTACTTCATATATATATATATATATATATATATATATATGTATATCTCATCATCATCATCATCATCGTTTAACGTCCATATTCCACGCTTGCATGGGTTTGGACTATATATATATATGGAGGCATATGGCTTAGTGGTTAGAGCATTGGCCTTACAATCGAAAGGTTGTGAGTTCAATTCCCAGACCGGGTGATGTGTTGTTTCCTTGAGCAAGACACTTTATTTCACATTGCTCCAGTTTACTCAGCTGTAGAAATGAGATGATAGGGACTGGGGTCCCTATCATTCCACTGTAAAGTGGTCGTGGAGGTGCCACGGCAAAAAAGCACCCAGCACTCACTGTAAATGAGGTTGGTGTTAGGAAGGGCATCCAGCTGTTGTAATCAAGCCAGAATCAGTTCCCGTCCCACCCTTGCAAGCAGGGAAAAGTGGACGTAAAATGAAATGATGATGATGATGATATATATATATATATATATATAGATATATCTTTCTTTATTTATATAGATAGAGATAGAGAGAGGGATAGAAGAATCGGCCCCATTATTAGACTGGTACATTTTTTAGAGAGGTGGGATGGGGATGGAGTATAAAGCCCCTCAACCAAGTTAAAATGCTCCAATAAATTTGGGTAGTGGGGTGAGAAGAGACCTTGAAAAAGCTGGAACTAAATCTATCGACAGTCATCAGTTATTTTATAGAGACCTGGTTAACATCTGTTTGCGTTTTTTTTTGTTTTTTTTTTGATATTTTCAAAGAATATTTTCTCAGTCCCTGTTACAGGAGTTTTATTTCTGTAGACTTCAGTGAAGTAATGTCATCTGGAAGTTGGATATGGCCAGTTTAACCCTTTAGCATTTACACTACTCTATATATATTGTTGTATTTTCATGGTAAAAGCTTTATTTCACATAATTATCTCACCTAATATCTCACCTATGTGATTTTGATATTATTTATTTTGAAAACAATACCTTAACATCAGTATGAGTGGCCAGTTACGGCCAGTTTGAACAGAAAGAGGTGAGAGAATTTTGACCAGATATGGTCAGTTTTAAATGCTAAATGGTTAAACAAAAATAACCTAAATAGCTCCACATTTTTTACAGTAAGCCACCCAAAACCACCGCCACCTCCACCACCACCACTACCACCATCACCACTACCATCACCACCACCACCACCATCACAGTAGACAATGTTTATTCTAACATGTTCATATTTATCTAAATAGCTTCCACCGTAATTTTATGTAAGAACCTTTTGTAAGATTTCTCGCTGTCGCCTCCATCATATATATACATGTATGTATATATGTATATATATATATATATATATATGATAATATACATGTATATTATCATATATATATGATAATATACATGTATATATATTATAAAATGAATAAAATAATATGGTCGTGTTATATATATAATGAATATAATGAAATTATTGTGTAAAGTGCTCAGGTGCACTACAACTCGTCAATATAGTACATAGTTATCAACTCGTCTAAACTATTTTATATATATATAATGTGTATTTATATATATATAGTATATATATATAGTATATATATATATATAGTATATATATTAATTCAAAATATTAACAAAATAGATATTCTTGTGATCAAATATATTTTATTATACATATTTCAGAGGTACTGAGTTAACTTCAACAGTACATCCTCATCAGATAAAATACGATGATGCATGACATACCCTGACATGGCAGATGGTTAAGATTCTATTTTGTTAATATTTTGAATTAATATTAATAACTCCGGAAAACCAGCTTGTTTAGTGCTTCCAATCTATTGTAAAACTCATTCTTTGATTTATTCATTGAACCTTGTTTAACCTTATATATATATATGCAAAAGTTCTATTTAAATTGTTGGGATACAACAAGCAAATATTTTTATAACTGATATAAAGCACTCGACAAGTATTTGGAGTAGATATACGATATTAACAAATGGAAACTATATTTATAAAACCATATTTATTTCATTATATATATTTCAAGGATACCAAGTTAATTGTATATATTGTATTTTGTATGATGAAGGCATACCATAATTTAACTTGGTATCCTTGAAATATATATAATGAAATAAATATGGTTTTATAAATATAGTTTTCATTTGTTAATATCGTATATATATATATATATATATACATTATATATATAATGTATATATAAAATATGTGTATAAAATCAATTGAATGCAATCATGGTAAGTGGAGTGCTGTGCTTCTCTCTCTCTCTCTCTCTCTCCCCCTCTATCTATCTATCTATCTCTCTCTCTGTCATAACAAGGTGTAGTTATTATAACTCGACACACTGCTGACAGAACGATGGAAGGAAGGAAGGAGGGAGAAGATGGAGAAGAAACGAGAAGGTAAAGGTGAGAAAGAGAAGGAGAAGAGAGATAAAGGTGGGGAAGAGAAGGAGAAGATAGATGAAGAAAAAAGAAGATGAAAATGGAGAGGAGACAGATATATATTTGAATGTATGAATGAAATGAAGTGTGATGTGATGGAATGGTAAATACAGCAGCAGCAGTAGCAGCTGTAGCAGGGGGGGGGGGACTAACAGAGAGAGAGAGAGACTAACAGAGTGAGAGAGAGAGACTAACAGAGTGAGAGAGACTAACAGAGAGAGAGAGAGAGAGAGAGACTAACAGAGACAGAGAGAGAGAGAGACTAACAGACTGAGAGAGAGAGAGAGACTAACAGAGTGAGAGAGACTGAAAGAGAGAGAGAGAGACTAACAGAGTGAGAGAGACTGAAAGAGACAGAGAGAGAGAGAGACTAACAGAG
>OZ024761.1:22185160-22187660 GCA_964016885.1 Eledone cirrhosa
CCATTGCTGGTACTGTCCGTGGGTCACAGGCAACTCCCTGTAGAATATTCACTGCTTTTCTGGATTTGAAATGGAAAATCATCACTACCACCACCACCATCACCATCACCATCATCACACCCATCATCATCACCATCACTACCACCACCATCACCACCATCACCACCATCACCATCACCACCATCATCACCAATATTGCCACCATCACCTATAGCCCCCCCCCCCCGTATTTAGTGATGTATCACTGACAGAGATGACTGAGAAAGGGGCCCAGGTGGTGGTGGGGGGGGACAAGTAGAACTTAAGTGTGGAAAGGTTTGGGGGGGGGGGGTAACCCCCCCCCCCCCCCCACACACACACACACACACTTCCCTCCTTCCCTGGGGAGAGGGGTGGGGTGGAGGGTGTGTTCTAAAGCTGAGGCAGCAGTGGGAGGAGGCTGTAATAGTGATGAGAGGGGGAGGGGACAGAGCGGGTGACTAAGGGGTGGGGGGTGGGGGGTTAAGGTGGAGGGGGGGGGGGGGGTGACTAAAGTGGTGGGGGGGTCAGAGAAGATGATGAGACAGATGATAGGTTAGTCCTCTCTTCTGTAACGTGTGTGTGTGTGTGTGTGTGTGTGTGTAAATATGCCTGTGTGTGTGTGTGTGTGTGTAAATATGCCTCTGTGTGTGTGTGTGTGTGTAAATGTGCCTCTGTGTGTGTGTGTGTGTGTGTGTGTGTGTGTGTGTAAGTGTGCCTCTGTGTGTGTGTATATATGTAAGAGTATCAGTGTTTGTGTGTCATTGTGAGTGTATGTGAGTGTGTGAGTATGTGTAAGAATGTATGTGTGTGTAGGAATGTTGAGTGTCTGTATGCAAATGTGTGCAGGTGAGTAAATCTATGTTAATGTATGTATGGAGGTGTGTGTGTGTATGTATATGTGTTTATGTGTGTGTATGTATATGTGTTTATGTGTGTGTGTGTGTGTATGTATATGTGTTTATGTGTGTGTGTGTATATGTGTTTATGTGTGTGTGTGTGTGTATGTATATGTGTTTATGTGTGTGTGTGGTAGAAAATGAACTCAAGCTGCCCCGGGGGGGGGGGGGCTTTTTTCAAGAGACAGGGGGAGGTAGGCAGGGGTGGAGGGCTTCTGTACCCCACCCCCACTTTTACCTTTCATAACTCCACTCCAAGATGTTAAAACCCCAACATGAAGAGATAGGGGGGGGGGGGGGCAGGCATGACTGTTGACACCTCTCACTTGTACTGGGGCTTCAGATGATGTGAAACACACACATGTACCACCACCACCACCACCACCACCACCACCACCACCACCACCACCACCACCACCACCACCACCACCACCACCACCACCACCACCACCACCACCACCATCATCATCATCACCACCACCACCACCACCACCACCACCACCATCACCACCACCATCACCACCACCACTACCACCACCACCATCATCACCATCATCATCATCATCATCATCATCATCATCATCACCATCATCACCATCATCACCGTCGTCATCATCATCATCATCATACGTCCATTTTCCATGCTAGCATGGGTTAGACCAGTTGTCCTCTTGTGAGACTAGCCAGGTCAGGTGACCAGGTCTTGCTCCTACAGAACTGATTTTTGTCTTGGTTTCTAAACACACACACAAACATACACAAACTTATACACACACACACACAGATACACTCACACACAGTTACATATATACACACATACACACACATATACTTACAGGGTCGATGAAATAAAGTACCAGTAATACACTGGGATAATTGTTGCCCTTGTGCCAAAAGTAGAAAGAATTATATACAATCATCATCATCATTTTACATACGCTTTTTCCCTGCTTGCAAGGGTGGGACGGGAACTGATTCTGGCTTGATTTCTACAGCTGGATGCCCTTCCTAACACCAACCTCATTTACAGTGAGTGCTGGGTGCTTTTTTTCCGTGGCACCTCCACGACCACTTTGCAGTGGAATGATATGGACCCCAGTCCCTATCATCTCATTTCTACAGCTGAGTAAACTGGAGCAATGTGAAATAAAGTGTCTTGCTCAAGGAAACAACACATCACCCGGTCTAAGAATTGAACTCACAACAATATATTATAAAAAGGGCGGTGGATTGGCAGTATTGGTAGACGGTCAGACGCCATGCTTTGTAGCATAGAGTTACGGCCCTTTATGGCCTGAGTTCAAATACCGTTTAGGTTAACTTTACCTTTCATCCTTACGGGGTCGATAAAATAAAGTACCAGTAATACACTGGGGTAATTGCTGGCCTTGTGCGAAAGTAGAGACAATTATATATATTTATATATGGAGGCACATGGCTTAGTGGTTAGAGCATTGGCCTTGCAATCGAAAGGTTGTGAGTTCAATTCTCAGACTGGGTGATGTGTTGTGTCCTTGAGCAAGACACTTTGTTTCACATTGCTCCAGTTTACTCAGCTGTAGAAATGAGATGATAGGGACTGG
>OZ024761.1:22192660-22197660 GCA_964016885.1 Eledone cirrhosa
TCATCATCACCATCACCATCACCACCACCACCATCACCATCATCACCACCACCACCACCATCATCACCATCACCACCACCACCATCATCATCATCACCATCACCATCATCAAAGTAGCAATAGGAAAAATAACGAACTAGAATTGAGGGAGAGATGGTAGTTAAACTAAAACATTGGGAGTGAGGTAATGAATGTAGCATTGTGGTGAATGTGGCATTGTAGTGAATGTGGCGTTGTAGTGAATGTGGCATTGTAGTGAATGTGGTGTGGTGTGGTGTTGTGGTGAATGTGGTGTTGTAGTGAATGTGGCATTGTAGTGAATGTGGTGTTGTAGTGAATGTGGAATTATAGTGAATGTGGCGTTGTAGTGAATGTGGTGTGGTGTGGTGTTGTGGTGAATGTGGTATTGTAGTGAATGTGGCATTGTAGTGAATGTGGTGTTGTAGTGAATGTGGAATTATAGTGAATGTGGCATTGTAGTGAATGTGGTGTGGTGTGGTGTTGTGGTGAATGTGGTGTTGTAGTGAATGTGGCATTGTAGTGAATGTGGTGTTGTAGTGAATGTGGTGTGGTGTTGTAGTGAATGTGGCATTGTAGTGAATGTGGCGTTGTAGTGAATGTGGCGTTGTAGTGAATGTGGCATTGTAGTGAATGTGGTGTGGTGTGGTGTTGTGGTGAATGTGGCGTTGTAGTGAATGTGGCGTTGTAGTGAATGTGGTGTGGTGTTGTGGTGAATGTGGTGTTGTAGTGAATGTGGCATTGTAGTGAATGTGGTGTGGTGTTGTAGTGAATGTGGTGTGGTGTTGTGGTGAATGTGGTGTTGTAGTGAATGTGGCATTGTAGTGAATGTGGTGTTGTGTTGAATGTGGCGTTGTAGTGAATGTGGTGTTGTGGTGAATATGGTGTGGCATTGTAGTGAATGTGGTGTTGTAGTGAATGTGGCATTGTAGTGAATGTGGCGTTGTAGTGAATGTGGTGTGGTGGTGAATGTGGCATTGTAGTGAATGTGGTGTGGTGTTGTGGTGAATGTGGTGTGGCATTGTAGTGAATGTGGTTTTGTAGTGAATGTGGCGTTGTAGTGAATGTGGGGCTCGGTAAATAAAGTACCAGTAATGTACTGGGGTCGATTTAATCAACTTTCCCCTCCTTCAAAATGGTTGACCTTTTGCCAAAATCAGAAACCAAATGTCATTAGTTTAAAAGATTGTATGGTGGTGGTTTTATGACAGCAGTGAAGTCAGACAAAATACTGTGGGTTGATTAATGGTAGAGAGAGAGAGAGTGACAGAGAGAGTGACAGACAGACAAAGAGAGAGAGAGAGTGAGTGACAGAGAGACACAGACAGACAGACAGACAGACATAGAGAGAGAGAGACAGACAGAGAGAGTGACAGATAGACAGACAGACAGAGAGGCAGAGAGAGAGACACAGAGACAGACAGAGAGAGAGAGAGACAGACAGAGAGGCAGAGAGAGAGAGAGAGAGAGACAGACAGAGAGAGAGAGGCAGAGAGAGAGAGAGAGAGAGAGACCAAACTGGTTTTATTTTCTTCATCTATAGAAATGTCTAAAGCAAACAGTTCCAATGTTTAGTTCTGGTATTTATTGAGGGACAACAGAAGATAACAAATGAGGTTGAGGGGGGGGGGGGGGAGAAAGGTAGGGGGTAGAGTCTACAAACTTGGTGGGGGTGGGGGGTACACCCCAGCTGTACCCCCCCCCCCCCATGATGTATGTATGTAGGTTTATTTACTTTGTTTATTTTATTCCTTGCCCCCCCCCCCCCCCCCCCCCCCATACACCCTCACCCACCACCCCCGGCCCTGCCATGTTATGTTTCAGTGTGAAACAGCTGAAAATGTGGCCACACAGGTGGACAGAGTGGTCAGAGTGGACAGAGTGGACAAAGAAGACAGCTGGACAGCAACATTGATGTTGAATAGAAAAACGCTAACAAACTAATTGGTACTAATTGGTACTAATTGGTACTAATTGGTAGGTACCAACCTACTACATGGTGATATTGTATGTATGTATATATATACTTACATACAATATATATATATGTGTGTATATATGTATATTTAACACTTATGTTAAATCTGTTGATTTAACACTTCACTGCTCGCAAGTGTTTTTTAAGCTTCATATCATGTCTCCCTATTTTATCTGATGAGAAGGCAAATATCATCCCATGATGATATTTGTTTTTGAAATGCGCATAATAAAATACTTGGAACTCTTTTAACCATCTTTTGATCTTATATTATATATTTATATATATGTATATAACTTACATATATATATACACACATATATGTGTATATGTGTGTGTATGTATCTATGTATATATATGTATAGGTATGTCTATGTATATAGGTATATATATACACACACACACGCACATATGTGAATATATATGCTCCCTCCCCCCAGTACACACCCCTACCATCACTGCCCCCCCCCCATACCAGACTGGACACATATATATATATATATATATATATATATATGTGTGTGTGTGTGTATGTACGTATATATGTTAGTATATGTGTTAGTATATGTGTATGTATGTACATTTGTATGTGTGTGAGTGTGAACATATGTATGTATGTACATACATACATGCATGTATATATATATATATATATGTATATATATATATATATATGTATGCATGTATATATATATATATATATATATATATATGTATGTTTAACCCATGTTTGCTGGAAGATAGCCTGGGTAAATGAGATATATATATATATATATATATATGTATGTAAACTATTAAATGTAGTACCCCCTCATTAAAGGTGTTGACAGAGGGTGGGGAGGGAGAGGGTGGAATGTGCGTGTGTGTGTGTGTGGGGGGGGGGGGCATTAATTACCCCTCCACTCCCCCCTTACATGCATAAGATGTGTTTACATAAGACATCCTTGTCCTATTATTACTGATACTAGTAGTAGTAGTAGTAGTAGTGTGGTGGTGGTGGTAGTAGTGGTGTGGTGGTGGTGGTGGTGTGGTGGTGGTAGTAGTGGTGTGGTGGTGGTTGTGGTGGTGTGGTGGTGGTAGTAGTGGTGGTGGTGGTGTTAGTGGTGGTGTGGTGGTGGTGGTTGTGGTAGTAGTAGGGTGGTGTGGTGGTGGTGGTGTTAGTGGCGGTGGTGGTTGTGGTAGTAGTAGGGGTGGTGGTGTGGTGGTGGTAGTAGTGGTGTGGTGGTGGTGGTGGTGTGGTGGTGGTAGTAGTGGTGTGGTGGTGTGGTGGTAGTAGTAGTGGTGTGGTGGTGGTGGTGGTGTGGTGGTGGTGGTAGTGGTGGTGGTAGTGTGGTGGTGGTGGTGGTGGTGGTGGTAGTGGTGGTGGTAGTGTGGTGGTGGTGGTGGTGGTGTTAGTGGTGTGGTGGTGGTGGTAGTAGTAGTGTGATAGTGGTGCTGGTGGTAGTAGTAGTAGTAGTAGTAGTAACAGTAGTAGTAGTGTATTGTGGTGGTGGTGGTGTCAGGTCAACACCACCCCCACCCCAGCCCCCATTAATCAATGATGACAATGATGATGATGATGGAAACCTAAAGCCCCACCACCACCCCAGTAATAATAATAATTCTTTATTTATTGATAACAAAAAGCTCTTATGTAAACACATTTTCAGAACATGGAAAACAAGATCAACAGCAGTTTCCCCACCACCACCTCCACCACCAACAGCAACACCAGCACCAGCACCACCACCACACTAACACCACTTTCATTGCCACCACCACCACCACCACCACCTTTTCCTCCACCGTTACCATCACCACCAACACCACCACCACTTCCACCACCTCCACTATGACCATCACCTCCATCAACAGCAACACCACCACATTCACTACCACCACCACTACACCACCACCACCACCACCACCAACAAGGATGTAAAAAATAAAATTAGTTTATTTTGTAAATCTGTAACTACTTCTCAAAGATCTAGGACAGACAAGAGAGGTTTCTAGGACAGACAAGAGAGAGGGTTTCTAGGACATACAAGAGAGAGGTTTCTAGGACAGACAAGAGAGAGGTTTCTAGGACATACAAGAGAGAGGGTTTCTAGGACATACAAGAGAGAGGTTTCTAGGACAGACAAGAGAGAGGTTTCTAGGACATACAAGAGAGAGGGTTTCTAGGACATACAAGAGAGGTTTCTAGGACAGACAAGAGAGGTTTCTAGGACAGACAAGAGAGGTTTCTAGGACAGACAAGAGAGAGGTTTCTAGGACATACAAGAGAGAGGGTTTCTAGGACAGACAAGAGAGGTTTCTAGGACAGACAAGAGAGGTTTCTAGGACAGACAAGAGAGGTTTCTAGGACAGACAAGAGAGGTTTCTAAGACAGACAAGGAAAAGTTTCCAGAACATACAAGGGGGATATTTCTTATAGGTTGGTAGAATGTAGGTAGAGAGATAACTGAATAGCTAGATAGATAGATAGAGAGATAGAGAGATAGGTAGATAGATAGATAGATAGGTAGATAGGTAGGTAGATAGGTAGATAAATTTCTTTATTAGCCACAAGGGCTCAAAAGAAGGGGACAAATACAAATGGGGAGTTTACATACAGATATATGAAAATAAAACTAATAATAAAAAAAAAAAATAGATAGGGAGATAGATAGATTTCTTTATTTGCCACAAGGGAGCACAAGAAAAGGGGACAATACAAAGACACATGCCGGGGATTTTACATACAGTCGTGTAGACAGACTGATAGATATATTGATAGATAAATAGGGGAACGGAGAGATAGACAGACATACAGATAAATAAATAGATAGGGAAAGAGTGATAGGGACAGTATGTATGAGAGAGGGGGGGGGGTAGGTAGGGGTTTGAAGAAGGGAATAAAACGGCAACAGAAGTACCTGAGTCAGCTCCCTAAATATTATGGGTACCATATTGTACCATAGTCTCACATGACAAAACAACACCTCTCTCTCGCTCCCCCCCCCCCCCTTGCTCTCATCCT
>OZ024761.1:22202660-22205160 GCA_964016885.1 Eledone cirrhosa
CAGAGGGAGCTGTATGTGTTTTGGGGAACACAACCAGAAGTCAGAGGGAGCTGTATGTGTTTTGAGGAACACAACCAGAAGTCAGAGGGAGCTGTATGTGTTTTGGGGAAGACAACCAGAAGTCAGAGGGAGCTGTATGTGTTTTGAGGAACACAACCAGAAGTCAGAGGGAGCTGTATGTGTTTTGAGGAACACAACCAGAAGTCAGAGGGAGCTGTATGTGTTTTGAGGAACACAACTAGAAGTCAGAGGGAGCTGTATGTGTTTTGAGGAACACAACCAGAAGTCAGAGGGAGCTGTATGTGTTTTGAGGAACACAACCAGAAGTCAGAGGGAGCTGTATGTGTTTTGAGGAACACAACCAGAAGTCAGAGGGAACTGTATGTGTTTTGAGGAACACAACCAGAAGTCAGAGGGAACTGTATGTGTTTTGGGGAAGACAACCAGAAGTCAGAGGGAGCTGTATGTGTTTTGAGGAACACAACTAGAAGTCAGAGGGAGCTGTATGTGTTTTGAGGAACACAACCAGAAGTCAGAGGGAGCTGTATGTGTTTTGGGGAACACAACTAGAAGTCAGAGGGAGCTGTATGTGTTTTGAGGAACACAACCAGAAGTCAGAGGGAGCTGTATGTGTTTTGAGGAACACAACCAGAAGTCAGAGGGAGCTGTATGTGTTTTGAGGAACACAACTAGAAGTCAGAGGGAGCTGTATGTGTTTTGAGGAACACAACCAGAAGTCAGAGGGAGCTGTATGTGTTTTGAGGAACACAACCAGAAGTCAGAGGGAGCTGTATGTGTTTTGAGGAACACAACCAGAAGTCAGAGGGAGCTGTATGTGTTTTGGGGAAGACAACCAGAAGTCAGAGGGAGCTGTATGTGTTTTGAGGAACACAACTAGAAGTCAGAGGGAGCTGTATGTGTTTTGAGGAACACAACTAGAAGTCAGAGGGAGCTGTATGTGTTTTGAGGAACACAACCAGAAGTCAGAGGGAGCTGTATGTGTTTTGGGGAACACAACCAGAAGTCAGAGGGAGCTGTATGTGTTTTGAGGAACACAACCAGAAGTCAGAGGGAGCTGTATGTGTTTTGGGGAAGACAACCAGAAGTCAGAGGGAGCTGTATGTGTTTTGAGGAACACAACCAGAAGTCAGAGGGAGCTGTATGTGTTTTGAGGAACACAACCAGAAGTCAGAGGGAGCTGTATGTGTTTTGAGGAACACAACTAGAAGTCAGAGGGAGCTGTATGTGTTTTGAGGAACACAACCAGAAGTCAGAGGGAGCTGTATGTGTTTTGGGGAACACAACCAGAAGTCAGAGGGAGCTGTATGTGTTTTGAGGAACACAACCAGAAGTCAGAGGGAGCTGTATGTGTTTTGGGGAAGACAACCAGAAGTCAGAGGGAGCTGTATGTGTTTTGGGGAAGACAACCAGAAGTCAGAGGGAGCTGTATGTGTTTTGAGGAACACAACCAGAAGTCAGAGGGAGCTGTATGTGTTTTGAGGAACACAACCAGAAGTCAGAGGGAGCTGTATGTGTTTTGAGGAACACAACCAGAAGTCAGAGGGAGCTGTATGTGTTTTGGGGAAGACAACCAGAAGTCAGAGGGAGCTGTATGTGTTTTGGGGAAGACAACTAGAAGTCAGAGGGAGCTGTATGTGTTTTGAGGAACACAACTAGAAGTCAGAGGGAACTGTATGTGTTTTGGGGAACACAACCAGAAGTCAGAGGGAGCTGTATGTGTTTTGAGGAACACAACCAGAAGTCAGAGGGAGCTGTATGTGTTTTGAGGAAGACAACCAGAAGTCAGAGGGAGCTGTATGTGTTTTGGGGAAGACAACCAGAAGTCAGAGGGAGCTGTATGTGTTTTGGGGAAGACAACTAGAAGTCAGAGGGAGCTGTATGTGTTTTGAGGAACACAACTAGAAGTCAGAGGGAACTGTATGTGTTTTGGGGAACACAACCAGAAGTCAGAGGGAGCTGTATGTGTTTTGAGGAACACAACCAGAAGTCAGAGGGAGCTGTATGTGTTTTGAGGAAGACAACCAGAAGTCAGAGGGAGCTGTATGTGTTTTGAGGAACACAACTAGAAGTCAGAGGGAGCTGTATGTGTTTTGAGGAACACAACTAGAAGTCAGAGGGAGCTGTATGTGTTTTGAGGAACACAACCAGAAGTCAGAGGGAGCTGTATGTGTTTTGGGGAACACAACCAGAAGTCAGAGGGAGCTGTATGTGTTTTGAGGAACACAACCAGAAGTCAGAGGGAGCTGTATGTGTTTTGAGGAACACAACCAGAAGTCAGAGGGAGCTGTATGTGTTTTGAGGAACACAACCAGAAGTCAGAGGGAGCTGTATGTGTTTTGGGGAAGACAACCAGAAGTCAGAGGGAGCTGTATGTGTTTTGAGGAACACAACCAGAAGTCAGAGGGAGCTGTATGTGTTTTGAGGAACACAACTAGAAGTCAGAGGGAGCTGTATGTGTTTTGAGGAACACAACTAGAAG
>OZ024761.1:22212660-22222660 GCA_964016885.1 Eledone cirrhosa
TTGAGTGACTAAGAGATGACTGATGCTGTACCGATTCTCTTTGACTAGCTTTGTAAACCAATATCTATATCTCTCTATGTCATCATCACATGTATGTATTATGTATGTATATATATGTATATATATGTGTATGTATGTGTATATATGTGTATTTGTATGTATGTGTATGTGTATGTATGTGTATATGTGTATGCATGTATGTGTGTATGTATATGTATATGTGTGTATGTATGTATGTATGCATGTATGTATATCTATGTGTGTGTATGTGTGTATGTATACATGTGTATATGTATATATGTGTGTATGTGGGTGTGTATGTATATATGTGTGTATGTATGTGTGTATGTGTATATATGTATACAAGTATATGCATATACAAGTATGTGTGTGTATACAAGTATGTATGTATGTGTACAAGTATGTGTGTGTATGTGGTGATAGAAGTAGGATGTATATATACTAAGCCACGTCATTTAATTAGGCAGAGCTAATCAATGCTAACGAGCCACGTAACACCCCCCTCTATGTTACAGGAGGAGGAGAAGGGATGAGATAAGATCTTAATACTTATGTCACCCCCACACCTTCACACCCCACACGCCACATCCATCCTTCCCCACCCCCCTCCAATAGGATGTAGCTAAATAAATTACATCCAGAGAAAATATATAGTTATTTACTTACATACACACCTTGTCTTCCTGCTTACAGGTAGGTGATTAATTAATTAGGAAAGGTGATGAAAGGATTTAAGAGTTGATTACTGCAAACAATCCGAGAGAATTACTTACCTAGGAAAAAAAAGACAAAATAAAAAATGATTAATTTTTATAATTAATGAAATTTTAAAGTAAAAATAAATATTTTAAATTTTTCAAAAGATTTAGTTTTTTAATGAATAACAGATCTGGAGACAGTTTATATCTGGAGACAGTTTATATCTGTATTATTAACATATGAAGGGCGGTGGATTGGCAGTATCGGTAGAGGGTCGGACACCATGCTTTGACATATAGAGTTATGGCCCTTGCCATTCTGAGTTCAAATCCCGCCGAGGTTAACTTTGCCTTTCATCCTTACGGGGTCGATAAAATAAAGTACCAGTAATAATAATAATAATGAAATTATTGTGTAAAGTGCTCAGGTGCACTACAACTCGTCAATATAGTACATAGAATAATACACAAATGCCAGGGAAGTACATGTTTGTATGTGTTAGCTGTAGTGTTGGCGGATCTCGGGAAGCATGGAGGCCTTAAAGGATGCAGCGTCTCGACAGCTAACAACTGATGCAGGTAGTTTGTTCCATGCTTCAGCAACTCTGAGCGTGAAAAAATGTTTCCGAAAGTCATGGGAACTGTGCTGTTTTCTTACTTTGTGGGCATGTCCACGTGTGTTAGACACATGGAAATCGAAAAGGCACTCAGGGTTGTTGTTGGCAACATGGTTAACAATTTTGTGGGTGTTTACCAAGTCAGTTGCCAGGCGTCGGAGCTTCAATGAATCCATGCCCAGGGAAGCAAGGCGATCAGAGTATGGTAGATGCCTGATGGAGGGTATTCGCTTGGTTGCACGTCTCTGAACAGTTTCCAGGCGGTCAATGTCCTGAGCAAGATAGGGGTTCCAGACTGGTGATGCAAATTCTAAGTGTGGTCGCACCATAGCTGTATACAGCCTTAAATAGATATCTGGAGAGCGGCTGACAAAGGTCTTGCTGAGTGATGCTAAGACACCCTCGGCCCTCTTGACAATTTTAGAGACGTGCCTCGTCCAACGCAAATCGCTGCTGACCGTAATGCCCAGGTCACGTTCACAGGAAGACTTCTTGATATTAGTGCTGTGGAGGGAGTATGTGGACGCTGGGTTTTTACTCCCAAAATGCATGGTGGTGCACTTGTCCACAGCTAGCTTGAGTTGCCAGTCTGAGATCCACTGTTGCATTGTGTCCAGGTCAGACTGCAAGCAAGATCTATAGTGTTCAGGATCTGTCCTTTTTATCTCAAGGTACAGCTTGATGTCGTCTGCGTACTTTAGTACTGTGGCATTCCTTAAGTTGGCATCTATGTCATTAATATATGCCACAAACAAAAGGGGGCCAAGAACAGATCCCTGAGGTACACCAGATGACATCTCATATGGTGAGGAATGCTGTCCCAGAACCGTGACTACCTCTCTTCGACTGAGAATGAAGGACTTCAACCAGTTAAAAAGATCATCCTTCACACCCATTGCAGAGAGTTTTGCCATAAGCCTTTTGTGCGGCACAGAATTGAAGGCCTTCGCAAAGTCAAGGTAAACAACATCCACCCATGAGCCGCCATCAGTGATCCGGGTGATGTCCTCAAGAAACTCTATAAGTTGATCACAGCAGCTGGAGTTGGGGATAAATCCAAATTGCGAAGGCCGGATAAGACTGTGAGAGCTCCAGAAGTTCCAAAGTGTTTCTCTGACACAGGATTCCATCAGTTTGGCGATGCAACTAGTAAGACTGACTGGACGATAGTTCACAGGTGATGTGCGGTCACCCTTTTTGAACAGAGGAATTACACTGGCAGTTTTCCACTGTTCTGGAGTAGCACTGTTGTTCAGACAGAATTGGAAGAAGCGTGATAACTGGCGTAGAAGGAAGTACCCACCACGTTTAAGAAGCAGGTACGTAACACCATCAAGACCAGGAGAGGCATGGTTGCGTTTATTTTTTAGGTGACGTCGCAGCATTGCAGGTGTAAATTCCATGGTTGTAATAGAGTCCGGTGTCATAGGTGGTGGAGATGGTACACTCTGGTCTTCAATGGTGAAAATGCCTGCATAGCATTCAGCAATGAGCTCTGCGCATTCCTTGGGGTCGTCAGTAACATGTACTGGGTAATTGCTGGCCTTGTGCCAACTTTGATTACCAGCTGAATTAATTAGAGAAATATAAAATATGAATCAAAAACTAACCCAAAACAAACATTGAGTGTGTTTTACTATATATTTCTGGCAATATTATAACAACATGACCTTCCCCAAATATATATATATATATATATATATATATATATATGTAAAAGGTAAACAGAAATAACAACACAATCGGTACAGTATATGGAAGGTATATATTAGGTTAACGCTTGATATAGCAATATATATATATATCATCATCATCATCATCATTGTTTAACGTCTATCTTCCACGCTAGCATGGGTTAGATGGGAGTTGTCCCACTTGAGGCAAGATTGGTCGGGTGACCGTGTCTCGCTCATATAGGACTATCTGGTAGGTTTTCTACGGCTGGATGCCCTTCCTAACACCAACCACATTTACAGTGTGGAACTGGGAACTTTTTACCGTGTTACCTACACTACCACATTACAACGTGGACTGTGGTTTTTTTGTCATGACACCTACACGATCTCGATCTCATTATCTCATTTATTTGGACTGGATGTTGTGGTACCAACTTTACAGAGAGAGGTTGGTGGGAGTGGGAGGATGGAGTAGGGGTAGTGGATTGGGGTGTATATTTGGTCAAGGGGTACCTACTGACTGTAGGTTTCGCTTTGTACATAGGCAAGGCGGGTCTTCTGTATTACTGCGTAGCACCAAAGATCTCAGTCCAGTGACATTGTCTTAGAGAGGTGCAAGTGTGTCAGGTCGGAATTTATCAGATCGTCCCAGGTTTTTCTGGGTCTACCTACTCCGTAACTACCATCAATTTTGACTGCCCTGCACTTTTTATACAGCTGTCATCTTACATGCGCATCACGTGGCCATACCAACGTAGTCTTCTCTCAAGTAAACAGCATCTGATCCCTCTTATTCCTAATTTCTCACTTAGTTCGTTTATGCTTTGCCGCTCACGTATATTACTATTACACATCCAACGGAGCATGCATGCTTCGTTACTTTCCAGTCTGCACATGTCCTCTGCACACAATGCCCATGTCTCACTGCCATGTAGCATTGCTGTTAGGTAGAAGTGGTTCCACAACAGTTAGTTCACCATACTGAGAACAATTGTTTCACCTTTCATTCCGAGCTGAGGATCTGCTAAGGTGAAACAATTGTTCTCGCTATGGTGAACTAACTGTTGTGGAACCACTTCTATCTATCTATATATATATATATATATATATAGTTATGTAATAAACGACATAAGATAATTATTTCATTTACCAGTGGTTTCTATATATATATATATATATATATATATATATTATAAAATAACAGGAGGGTGGGGTGGTGTAATTCCTTAAAGGTTTATTATACTATGAACATTTCAATGACTAGGTTCAGTATGAATCCGGTGACATCATCAGGTATTCCGAAATTTATCCAACAAAGGAATATAATAATAGACACAATCCAAGGGGCTGAAAAGCAGAGAGAAATGCCCAAGACGAGAAGGCGGCCAAAAGTTATCAGTTGCTAGTCCGGGCGGCTGCCTTTATTAGACATACAGAGAGAGGGGTATGAGTAGATAGAAAGGACGGTAAATAGAAGACTGTGACATTGTGTGGGAGGGAAGAAGAAGAAGGAAGGAAGAAGAAGTGTTGGTAAGTTTTTCATGTCAGTCCTTCTCTCTTACACTTAACTCAACTTCTGCTACAAGCTAACTGATGTCGCTGTTACAGAGACACACAATCACACCCTCTCTCTCTCTCTCACACACACCTGCCCCTTCTCTCTCTCACACCCCCTCCCCCCTCTGTCACACTCTTTCTCACACTCTCTCTCTCTCTCACACACCTGCCCCCTCTCTCTCTCACACTCTCCGTCACACTCTCTCTCTCACTCTCCTCTCTATCTCTCACCCCCCCCTCTATCTCTCTAACTCTGTCTTTCTCAACCTCTCCATCTCTCTCTCTCACTCTCTCTCTCCTCTCTATCTCTCACTCTCTCACTGCCTCTCTCTCTCTCTATCTATCACCCTCTCTCTCTCATCACTATTTCCGCTGTTAACATTACTGCATTAGTTGATGTGGTGAGTAAAGTCACTAGAGAAAAGCTTGTGTGTGTGTGTATGTGTGTATATGTGTGTGTGTATATGTGTGTGTGTATGTGTATGTGTGTATATGTGTGTGTATGTGTATGTGTGTGTGTATGTGTATATATGTGTGTGTATATGTGTGTGTGTATGTGTGTGTGGTATATGTATATATGTATGGGTGTGTGTATGCATCCACACACACACACACATGATGTATGTATATGTATATATGTATCTGTGTGTATGAATATGTGCATATATTCATCCATACACACACAAGTGGTGTATATATTTTGTATATATATATATATGTATATATGTCATCATCATCATCATCATTATGTATATATATATATATGTATGTAGTATATATATATGAATGTATATATATTTATGCATCCATACAACATACAAGCAGTGTGTGTATATATATATATAAATATATATATATATATATATATATATATATATACACACACACACTGCTTGTATGTTGTATGGATGCATAAATATATATATATATATATATGTAGTATATGTATGAATGTTTATATGTGTGTGCATCCACAGACACATACAAGTGGCACCCACCACCACCCCACTCTCAAGAGCGTGAAATTAATAAACATTCGTTGTACTGCCTCTCTGTTTTGTTCCTGTTCAAATTTTCCATTATATATATATACACGTGTGTGTGTATATATATATATGCCACTTGTATATACACGTGTGTGTATATATATATATATACGCATGTATATGTATGTGTGTATATATATATATATATATCTTTATATATACACGTGTGTGTATATATATATATATATATCTTTATATATACACGTGTGTGTGTATATATATATATATATCTTTATATATACACGTGTGTGTGTATATATATATATATATATATATATACGTGTATGTATATATATATAGATATATCTTTGCATATATATATATATGTGTGTGTGTATATGTATATACATGTATGTGTATGTATATATATATATATATATATACGTGTGTGTGTATATATATATATATACACGCATGTATGTGTATGTGTGTATATATATACATATATATCTTTGTCTATATATATATACGTGTGTATGTATATATATATATATATATATATATACGTGTGTGTGTATATATATATACATGTATGTGTATGTCTGTAGACAAGATATGTTAACTATTTTAGTCTCCTCCTTCAACTTCTCAAGCTTCTGATAAGAAAAGATTTAGGTTAACTAATATCTATCTATTTGCATAACTTTCCTAATGATGGCTCCTCCATTACTTTCAATCAGTGACGTCCTGCTAGATCAGTTTATAGCACTTCTGTTGCTTTCTCTGACGAACATTCTTATTGTTTGGTTCATCAGCAGAGCAGTCTACTCGAAACTTTAACCCTTTACCATTTACATTACTCTATATACACTATTGTATTTTCACAGTAAAGGCTTTACCTCACATAATATCTCACATAATATTTACATTACTCTATATACACTATTGTATTTTCATGGTAAAGGCTTTACCTCACATAATATCTCACATAACATTTACATTACTCTATATATACTATTGTATTTTCACAGTAAAGGCTTTACCTCACATAATATCGAATCTATGAGATTTTGATATTCTTTATGTTGAAAACAATACCTTAACATCAGTATGAGTGGCTAGTTACACCCGGTTTGAACAGAAAGAGGTGAGATAATTCTGGCCGAATATGGCTGGTTTAAATACAAGACCGGAGTATTCCACAGACACATGTACTCAGGAAGATTCAGCAGCATCATACAGTATGTGACAAGACTGTCATGCAAATGTTCAGCTATGTCACATATTGTGTCATCCCGAATCTCCCAGAGAACTGCATTAAAGGTACACATGTCTGTGGAATACTCAGCCACTTGCATGTTTAATTTGACAAGCAGGCTGTGCTGTTGTTTTAAACAACTGGAACTCTGACTCCCCACCATAGGCGTCGAGCTGCCCCGCGAGCTGGAATGGCTTTTCCAGCGCGTCACCCTTGCCGTCCTCCGGGGAGACCCCTTCTTCATTCTGTCCGCCGGGGCAGTGGGGAGACAAGCTGATTATATTACGAATTCTGTTGATTAGTCTTAAATACGTTTACATAAGTACTGTTCCTGCTTAGAGTCGTAGTAGTAACATTTCCTCTAGTATTTCCACAACACCAACAGTGTTAGTAAATAACAAACACATCAGTGAGTCCATTCTTGTAAGTCAGAAGTGATAGTGTTGAAACTCTCAGATTTGATGTTTTTAGGGAAGTTTCTAGCAAGACAGAAAGCATATGTTGACTGGGATAGGGGATACTTTTAATGTGTTTATTTGGGGGCCAGGTTTCTCTTGATTGATGTAGGGAGCTGTGGGGTGGTGGAGAGGTGTTGGTGCTTCATCCAAAGGAGGAAAGGGATGTTGGGAAGAAGGGGGAACAGTAACCATGATATCCTTGGCATATGAAATAGCATGTTTGTTTTGACAGGATGAGGGAAGTTTGTGTAGGTGTACACTTAACTCTTTTGTTACAGCATTTCTAATGGAATAAGGTTTGGAAGGATTATATAACTAACTTTCTCGTTATTAAGCTGCTGTTTGGAACATAACTTAACCCTTTCATTACCATATTTCTAATGAAAGACACTGTCTATGTCATTAACCCTTTCATTACCATATTTCTAATGAAAGACACTGTCTATGTCATTAACCCTTTCATTACCATATTTCTAATGAAAGACACTGTCTATGTCATTAACCCTTTCATTACCATATATCTAATGAAAGACACTGTCTATGTCATTAACCCTTTCATTACCATATATCTAATGAAAGACACTGTCTATGTCATTAACCCTTTCATTACCATATATCTAATGAAAGACACTGTCTATGTCATTAACTCTTCCATTACCATATTTCTAATGAAAGACACTGTCTATGTCATTAACCCTTTCATTACCATATATCTAATGAAAGACACTGTCTATGTCATTAACTCTTCCATTACCATATTTCTAATGAAAGACACTGTCTATGTCATTAACCCTTTCATTACCATATATCTAATGAAACACACTGTCTATGTCATTAACCCTTTCATTACCATATATCTAATGAAAGACACTGTCTATGTCATTAACCCTTTCATTACCATATTTCTAATGAAAGACACTGTCTATGTCATTAACCCTTTCATTACCATATATCTAATGAAAGACACTGTCTATGTCATTAACCCTTTCATTACCATATATCTAATGAAAGACACTGTCTATGTCATTAACTCTTCCATTACCATATTTCTAATGAAAGACACTGTCTATGTCATTAACCCTTTCATTACCATATATCTAATGAAAGACACTGTCTATGTCATTAACCCTTTCATTACCATATTTCTAATGAAAGACACTGTCTATGTCATTAACCCTTTCATTACCATATTTCTAATGAAAGACACTGTCTATGTCATTAACCCTTTCATTACCATATATCTAATGAAAGACACTGTCTATGTCATTAACCCTTTCATTACCATATTTCTAATGAAAGACACTGTCTATGTCATTAACCCTTTCATTACCATATTTCTAATGAAAGACACTGTCTATGTCATTAACCCTTTCATTACCATATTTCTAATGAAAGACACTGTCTATGTCATTAACCCTTTCATTACCATATTTCTAATGAAAGACACTGTCTATGTCATTAACCCTTTCATTACCATATTTCTAATGAAAGACACTGTCTATGTCATTAACCCTTTCATTACCATATTTCTAATGAAAGACACTGTCTATGTCATTAACCCTTTCATTACCATATTTCTAATGAAAGACACTGTCTATGTCATTAACCCTTTCATTACCATATTTCTAATGAAAGACACTACCTATGTCATTAATCCTCTCGATACTATATTTCTAATGAAAGACTGCCTCTGGCTTTCAAATAATTTTCAAATAATTATTACAAAAGATTTGTAATAATTAACTGTCTCTTAATTAATCTGGGTAATGAAACATATCTTAACCTTTTCATTAACATATTTTTAATGAAATAATTTCTAACATAATCAAGAATTTGAGGGATTAGGTAAGATCCATCCCTATCCAGTCTTTGGGGTGCTGTGGTTGTCCCAGACTCCGAGATAGGCATAAGATAACTTCCATTATTAAATTGCTGGGGGGGGGGGGGGTTGTATCGGTAGAGGGTCGGTTGCAATGCTTTGCAAGCATGGAGTTACGTCCCTTTACGATCTGAGTTCAAATCCCGTCGAGGTTAACTTTGCCTTTCATCCTTACAGGGGACGATAACATAAAGTACCAGTAATGCACTGGGATAATTGCTGGCCTTGTGCCAAAAGTAGAAATAATGACTTTCGTAGACATTTTTTCACGCTCAGAGTTGCTGAAGCATGGAACAAACTGCCTGCGTCAGTTGTTAGCTGCTGGGACACTGCATCCTTTAAGACACTCATGCTTCCCGAAATTCACCAAAACTACACCTGATGTACCCCTTCCATACACATGCACACACACATGTGTATCATGACTCATGCTCTGTTCATTTTCCTGACGTCTGTACATTACCCTATGTACTATACATGCACTTTTTGATGAGTTGTAGTGCACCTGAGCACTGTACACAATATTTCATTATTATTATTATTATTTCAATTATTAAATTGCTGTTCGGAACATAACATAAACAAATGTTCTTACATAAAATTATGTGAGTAAAGGTTTTTAGATAAATATAAACACTTAAATGTTTGTTACCAAATTTCTAATGTAATACACTGCACCTGGTTTTCAAATAGTTTTGAAATAACCAAGAATTTGGAGGGATTTAGTTATATAAACAAATTTCTCCTTATTAAGATGGTTTTGGGAACATAACTTAACAAAGTCATGATGGATGGTTTTGATCCTGTGAGTCTGCAGGTGAAACTCTGTAATAAATGAATATATATTTAT
>OZ024761.1:22232660-22240160 GCA_964016885.1 Eledone cirrhosa
TATAGGACTGTCTGGCAGGTTTTTACAGTGTGGACTGCGAGCCTTTTTACCGGGTCTCCTACATGACCACATTACAGTGTGGACTGGGACCCTTTTTACCGGGTCTCCTACATGACCACTTTACAGTGTGGATTGGGAGCCTTTTTACCGGGTCTCCTTCATGACCACATTACAGTGTGGACTGGGAGCCTTTTTACTGTGTCTCCTTCATGACCACATTACAGTGTGGACTGGGAGCCTTTTTATTGTGTCTCCTACATGACCACATTACAGTGTGGACTGGGAGTCTTTTTACTGTGTCTCCTACATGACCACATTACAGTGTGGACTGGGAGCCTTTTTACCGGGTCTCCTACATGACCACATTACAGTGTGGACTGGGAGCCTTTTTACTGTGTCTCCTACATGACCACATTACAGTGTGGACTGGGAGCCTTTTTACTGTGTCTCCTACATGACCACATTACAGTGTGGACTGGGACCCTTTTTACCGGGTCTCCTACATGACCACATTACAGTGTGGACTGGGAGCCTTTTTACTGTGTCTCTAAACCACCACATTACAATATATATAAACCTTGCTGTATTGTAGTTATGTTATATATATAGCCGGGACCTTTGGTTGGTTTTCTTGGTGTCACACTTCATAACTGTTGTTTACTCTGGACCTAATATTTTTAACTTTAGATCTATTGAGTGCTTTGTGGATTGCCTCAGACAAATCTAATATTACTTGTTGTACTGCAGCTAAAGCTTTGATTGATACCTATTATATATATATATATAAATCAGAATAGATGCAGTAAAAACCAGTTAGACCATAACTCTCCAGAGTACTCAATACTTGGGGTAGTAGAGTGGGTAATGTGAAGGACTTGGGACCCCGACGGCTGAGCTCCTGCTGTTTCAACAGCTAGATCCAAACAGTTCGAATCGAGCTGTTTCCATATATATATATATAGTGAAGATGATGATGATGATGATGATGGTGATGATGGTGATGGTGGTGGTGGTGGTGGTGATGGTGGTGGTGGTGGTGGTGATGGTTGTGATGGTGGTGGTGGTGATGGTGATGATGGTGGTGGTGGTGGTGATGGTGATGATGGTGGTGGTGATGGTGGTGGTGATGATGGTGATGGTGAATGTGATGATGGTGGTGATGGTGGTGATGGTGATGGTGATGATGGTGATGGTGGTGGTGGTGATGATGGTGGTGGTGGTGGTGATGGTGATGGTGGTGGCAACAGTGTTTATTTTAATGACACAATCAGTGAATGTGTGGGAGGAAGAGGAAGAGAACACAATGTAGAGTGTAGGAGGGGGGGGGGGTATCACTGGGGCTGATTAGTTAAGAATAGGTTCACCCCCCCCCCCCCCACAGCACTGAGAGACTACACCACCACCACCACCACCACCACCACCTTCATACTACCATTACACCACTACCATACCACCACCACACCACCACCACCCCTACACCACCACCATACCACCACCACCACACCACCTTCATACTACCACTACACCACTACCATACCACCACTACACCACTACCACCACCATCATACCACCCCTACACCACCACCATACCACCACCACCACCACCACCTTCATACTACCACTACACCACCACCACACCACCACCACCACCATCATACCACCCCTACACCACTACTATGCCACCACCACCACCACTACTATACCACCACCACCACCATCATACCACCACTATCACACCACTACTACCACTGGTACAACACCACCACCACCACCATCATCATCATACCACCACCACATGTGCATGCATGTATGTACGTACATGTGTGTGTGCGCATGTATGTATATGTACGTGTGTATGTATGTGCATATGTGTTTATGCCAGTGTGTATATATATATGTACATGTGTGTGTATGTACATGTGTGTATATATATATATATATGTACATGTGTGTGTATGTACATGTGTGTATATATATATATATATGTACATGTGTGTGTATGTACATGTGTGTATATATATATATGTACATGTGTGTGTATGTACATGTGTGTATATATATATATATATATGTACATGTGTGTGTATGTACATGTGTGTATATATATATATATATGTACATGTGTGTGTATGTACATGTGTGTATATATATATATGTACATGTGTGTGTATGTACATGTGTGTATATATATATATATATATGTACATGTGTGTGTATGTACATGTGTGTATATATATATATATATGTACATGTGTGTGTATGTACATGTGTGTATATATATATATATATGTACATGTGTGTGTATGTACATGTGTGTATATATATATATATATGTACATGTGTGTGTGTATGTGTATACATGTAGATGTATATATATATATATACACTATATATATACAGTATATATATACAGTATATATATACACTATATATATACAGTATATATATACAGTATTCCTATCTAATAATTGTCTTTAAAATACAAGAAAGCAAAATGAAGATTTCAAAAATCTGCACTAAACAGCAGTAGAGTATTGCATGTGACTAATACAGTGTGCAGTTGCATTTTAAAGTGCAACTGCACAGCTGTGCTCTCTCTCTATATATATATATATACACACACAGGGTGTCCCCAAAAAATGTATACATAAATTTATTATAATGTTGTTGAAGTGTGTATACATTTTTGGGACACCCTGTATATATATATATATTTGTGCGTGTGTACACATGCGTATATATTTATCATAAGCATCATCATCATTTTACATCCGCTTTTCCCTGCTATATATATATATATATTTGTGCATGTGAATGCATGTGTATAGTATATATATATATATATATATATATATATACATATATATATAGTAATAATAGTAAATTTGAAGACTAAAATCCAAAGCGGGCTCGATAAGGATAAATATATATCAAATATATAAGAACCGTAGAGCAAATATTTATTAAAATAACAGATTAAAGTTTAAGCAAAAAATCGCTGCTTTCACCCTTAACGGGATCTTCTGACACTAACAAAGTCAATCTGTGAACGCAGAAGTAAATATTTCAAAAAAACGTTGCAACCGGAGGAAGACAGGAAGACGATACTTTGGTTCGTGGAAACGTTCCCTGGCAAAGAACGGGAATAAACGAATATAATACGTCATTAATAGGAGCGGTGAAAAACAATTACACGCAAACACAAAACCACGTTAATGGTATAAAAGAAGTCGTAGACTAATATTCTATTAGGTGGTTCATAGAGACGTTCTCAGGCAATGAACGGAAAAAAAACGAAGATAATACGTTATATGTGGAGCGGGGAGAACAATTGCACGCAAAGACAAAACCACGTAAATGGTATAACTGAACTCGTAGACTAAAATTCTAACTAGGAAACTGAATGATTCTCGGCTTCAGAGTTAAGAATAAAGTAAATAAAATACAGAGGTAATAGAAATAAAATAAATACATACACACATCCATATACGTACATACACACATCCATATATGTACATACACACATCCATATACGTACATACACAAGCATGCGCAAAAACACTCGCCATGGGTGTGCAAATACAAGCACGTACACAAAAAAACCCGCACCCACATGCAGAACCCACGCAACGCCTGTACCCACACACATACGAATGTATACACCAAATACACATAAAAATATATATTAAAATAAAAAATATATATATATATATGTATATATATATATATATGTGTGTGTATATATATATATGTGTGTGTGTATATATATGTATTGTGTATATATATATATATAATGTATGTGTGTATAAATATATATATATATATTTGATTGAGGATGATTTTAGCATAAGAAAATAATTGCTCCAGATATAGAAATGTCTAACAGCTACTATATCTATCATTTATACACATAGCACATATATATATGTATGTATAAATACACACACACACATTAGCACAGACACTCATACATACATACATACATACTCATACATACATACATACTCATACATACATGCATACATACATACACACTCATACATGCATACATACATACTCATACATACATGCATACATACATACATACATACATACACACTCATACATGCATACATGATGATGGCTGCCCCCTCGTTATCGAGTATGGCCATTGCACGAGAAGAAAAAAAAAAAAAAAAAATAATAATAAATAAATAAAAATAAAAAAAAAATAAAAATAAATAAATAAAATAATATATATATATATATATATGTGTGCATACACACTCATACATATATACATACATGTATACATACTCATACATATATACATACATGCATACATACTCATACATATATACATACATGCATACATACTCATACATATATACATACATGCATACATACTCATACATATATACATACATGCATACACACTCATACATATATACATAGACACACACTCATACATATATACATAGATACACACTCATACATACATACATAGATATGCCTATATTACAATGTTAGAGATTTGCTACAAAATACAAACTAACTATATTTCAGTAAGTTAAGTTCCCCCAACACACACCACCACCACCACCATACCACCGACACCACCACCACGACACCACCACCACGACACCACCACCACTATACCACCTACACCAATATACCCCCACCACCATACCCCCACCACCACTACTAGTCAACTTTATTTACAACAGTTCAACCCCCACTATACCCCCCTCTCCACCATACCACCCCCACCACTATACCCCACCCCCACCATATACCCCACCCCCACCATATACCCCCCTCTCCACCACACCACCCCACCCCCACCACTATACCCCACTCCCACCATATACCCCACCCCCACCACTATACCCCCTCTCCACCCCCACCCCCACCACTATACCCCACCCCCCACTATACCCCACCCCCTCCACTATACCCCACCCCCACCACTATACCCCACCCCCACCACTATACCCCACCCCCGCCATATACCCCACCCCCACCACTATACCCCGCCCCCGCCATATACCCCACCCCCACCACTATACCCCACCCCCACCACTATACCCCACCCCCGCCATATACCCCACCCCACCACTATACCCCACCCCCACCACTATACCCCACCCCCGCCATATACCCCACCCCCGCCATATACCCCACCCCCGCCACTATACCCCACCCCCTCCAGTCAACTCTATTTACAACCTTCAGATTTACTTATCAAAGCAATAATCTATATTTCTGTCTGAGGACTTTACAAGTTATTAATAATGGGTTCCTGGGTTCCTATATAGGCACAAGGCCAGCAATTATGGAGGGAGCGGGGTGGGGTGGGGTAGTCGATTAAATCGACCCCAGTACATTACTGGTACTTTATTCCATCAAGCCCCGTAAAGATGAAAAGCAAAGTTAACCTGGGCGGGATTTGAACTGAGAATGTAAAGATCTCGATCAAATAATATCACATTTGTCTGACACTCTACCGACTCTGCCAACTTACCCCTCCTCTACCACCCCTCCTCTTCCATCTTATACCTGTGGGGGCAGGGTCCTCAAACACACCCCCCAGCAGGTCCTGTCAGAAGCAACCATCTCCAACCCATCTGGCTGGATCCTCCAAACAAGACCAGCCAAGCTCATGGATGTTATCCAACCATCTTGCTCGGGGTCTGTCCCTGGGTTTGCCCGTGGGTCTGTCCCTGGGTCTACCCCTGGGACTGTCCCTGAGCCTCCTGCCTGTTGGTTTTACCCGTAAAATCTGTCCAGCGATTCTTTCCTGAGACATTCTAACCACATGGCTGAATAGTAACAATAATGGTTATGATGATGTTGGAGGTGGTGGTGATGGGGGTGGGGGTAGTGGTGATGGGGGGTGTAGTGGTGGTGGGGGGGATAGTGCTGGTGATGGGGGGGATAGTGGTGTGTGTGGGGGGGGGGATAGTGGTGGGGGTGATATATACATACATGTGTTGTTATATACAAACTGTCGTTTATGCGCGCCAATATTAAAGTACTCAATAACTAGGTTCTGGTAAAGTGTATTAACTGTGATTGTATGTGTGTGTAATTCATGTGTGTGTGTGTGTGTGTGTAATTCATGTGTGTGTGTGTGTGTAGTTTATGTGTGTGGGAGGGGAGTAGTAACTGATTAAAACCTTATGGATTGAATTACATCATTAGACATATATATACATATATATATATATATATATATATATATATATATATATATATATATATATATATATATATATAGACACACATATATATACACATGTATATATATATATATATATACACATATATATACACATATACATATATATATAGACACATATATATACACATATACATATATATATATATATATAGACACATATATATACACATGTATATACACACATATATATATATATATATATATAGACACATATTTATATACACATGTATATATATATATATGTGTGTATATGTTTACATATATATATATATATATACATGTGTCTGTGTATTCATTCATTAGTAGTAGTAATGAATGAAAGAAATAGTACTCAATACCTTAAGCTAGAGTATTAGTTTCATCTAATCAGTCACAACCCTATTTCAAATGAAAGACTGCCTATAATTTTCAGATAACTTTGGAATAGAATTTGGATAGATTTAATAATATAACTCATTGAGCTGGTGTTTGGGGCTTACATTAACCCTTTGTATATATAACATAACATAACATATATATATATATATCATCATCATGTAATGTCTATCTTCCACGCTAGCATGGGTTAGACAGGAATTGTCCCACTTAAGGCAAGATTGGTCGGGTGACCGTGTCTCGCTCGTATAGGACTATATCTGGCAGGTTTTCTACGGCTGGATGCCCCTCCTAACACCAGCCACATTTACAGTGTGGAACTGGGAGATTTTTACCGTGTTACCTTCACGGCCACATTACAGTGTGGACTGTGTTTTTTTTTTCTCTTCCTTTTTTTTTTTGTCGTGATACCTACACGACCTCATTAGTTTGGACTGGGTGTTGTGGTCCCATATATATATATAGTAATAATAATAAATGTGAAGACTAAAATCCAAAGAGGGCTCAATAAGGATTATGTCTATGGTGTTCAATTCAGAGGGATTTATTAATATAATGATATAAATACCATATATACTGGAATATGAGCTGACCCCTCTATTTTATGTCTGAGAAATGGGCAAGAATCCAAACCTTATTTATGTAGAATTTGAAATATCGACCTCAAACATAAGCCAAGCCTCTTCTACCATTGATTTTTTGGTTGCATATTCCTCTGCTTATATTTGAGTATATACATATATATATATTTTGTTTCTGAATTTGTATATATATATATATATATGTGTGTGTGTGTGTATATATGTATATATATATATATATGTGTGTGTGTGTGTATATATGTATATATATATATATATATATGTGTGTGTGTATATATGTATATATATATATATATGTGT
>OZ024761.1:22257660-22262660 GCA_964016885.1 Eledone cirrhosa
ATGTCGGGAAAATAAACAGTGTATGAGTCATGATATAATAACAATAACGAAATATTGTGCACAGTGCCCAGGTGCACCACAACTCATCAAAAAAAATGTAAATGTTATGTGAGATATTATGTGAGCTAAAGCCTTTACCATGAAAATACAATAGTATATATAGAGTAATGTAAATGTTATGGGAGATATTATGTGAGATATTATGTGGTAAAGCTTTTACCATGAAAATATATGGTTCTATAGAAATAGTGGACACCTTCCGTTTCCTGGGTGACAAAATCAGCAGTGGTGGAGGGTGCTCTGAAAGTACAGTAGCTAGAGTCAGAACGGAATGGAAAAAGTTCAGAGAGCTTATACCACTATTGGCCGCTAAAGGGTTCTCTCTAAAAATGAAAGGCAGGCTGTATGATGCTTGCATACGAACAGCAATGTTACATGGCAGTGAGACATGGGCATTGTGTGCAGAGGATATACGCAGACTGGAGAGGAACGAAGCTTGCCTGCTCCGCTGGATGTGTAATAGTAATATACGTGAACGGCAAAGCATAAATGAACTAAGGGAGAAATTAGGAATAAGAGGGATCAGATGTTGTTTACTCGAGAGAAGACTATGTTGGTACGGTCACGTGATGCGCATGAAAGACGACAGTTGTATGAAAAAAGTGCAGGGCGATAAAAATAGACGGTAACCACGGAGTAGGCAGACCCAGAAAAACATGGGACGACTTGATAAATTCCGACTTCACACACTTACACTTCTCCAAGACAATGTCACTGGACCGAGACATTTGGTGCTACACAGTAATACAGAAGACCTGCCTTACCTAAGTACAAAGCGAAACCTACAGTCAGTAAGCACCTCTTAACCAAAATACACCCCCGCCCCACTACCCCCACCCCATCCACACCACCCCCTTAAATGTGAAGTTATGTTGGTACCACAACATCCAGTTCAAAACAAATGAGGTCGTGTAGGTGTCACGACAAAAAAAAACACACAGTCCACGCTGTAATGTGGCCGTGTGGGTAAGACGGTAAAAACCTCCCAGTCCACACTGTAAACGTGGTTGGTGTTAGGAAGGGCATCCAGCCGTAGAAAACCCGCCAGACAGTCCTATACGAGCAAGACAACCACTCTTGCCTCAAGTGGGAAAACTCCTGTCCAAACTCATGCTAGCGTGGAAGATGGACGTTAAACGATGATGATGATGATGATGATGATGATATTTACAGCAATGTAAATGCTAAAGGGTTAAAATACACTTCTTGGTATTTCCACTCTTATAACTATACAATTATATATATATGTATATGAATGTATATATATATATATATATATATTTATATTTATATTTATATATATATATATATATATTTATATTTATATATATATATATATATATATTTATATTTATATTTATATATATATATATATAGTAATATTTATACTTTATAATTGTATATAACCCATATATAAATATAATAAGAAAGGGTAGTACTAAGCACTATATATATATATATATATATATATATATGAATGTATGTATGTATATTATATACACAATTATGAACTTGTTTAACCACAGAATAAAGTATGTTTATAGCTTTACATATATGATTATATGATTGTTCTCGACAAACCCTGATGTCAGTAAAGTACAGGACCCCAACAACAACAACAACAGCAATATCAACAGTTCTTTGTCATGGTGATGTGGCATTAATCAGGACATTTACTCATTGAACTCTTCTCAATAGCTCAATAATTCAATAGACTGGAATAAAACATTGATAGAATGTGTTGGGCTGGAGTGGACTGGACTGGACTGAGGTGGTCTGGACTTTAGTGGTCTGGAGTGGACTGGACTGAGGTGGTCTGGAGTTGACTGGACTGGAGTGGACTGGACTGAGGTGGTCTGGAGTGGACTGGACTGAGGTGGTCTGGAGTGGACTGGACTGAGGTGGTCTGGAGTGGACTGGACTGAGGTGGTCTGGAGTTGACTGGACTGAGGTGGTCTGGAGTGGACTGGACTGAGGTGGTCTGGAGTGGACTGGACTGAGGTGGTCTGGAGTGGACTGGACTGAGGTGGTCTGGAGTGGACTGGACTGAGGTGGTCTGGAGTTGACTGGACTGAGGTGGTCTGGAGTGGACTGGACTGAGGTGGTCTGGAGTGGACTGGACTGAGGTGGTCTGGAGTGGACTGGACTGAGGTGGTCTGGAGTGGACTGGACTGAGGTGGTCTGGAGTTGACTGGACTGAGGTGGTCTGGAGTTGACTGGACTGAGGTGGTCTGGAGTGGACTGGACTGAGGTGGTCTGGAGTGGACTGGACTGAGGTGGTCTGGAGTTGACTGGACTGAGGTGGTCTGGAGTGGACTGGACTGAGGTGGACTGGACTGAGGTGGTCTGGAGTTGACTGGACTGAGGTGGTCTGGAGTTGACTGGACTGAGGTGGTCTGGAGTGGACTGGACTGAGGTGGTCTGGAGTGGATTAGACTGAGGTGGACTGGACTTTAGTGGTCTGGAGTGGACTGGACTTTAGTAATCTGGAGTGGACTGGACTGAGGTGGACTGGACTGTATTGGACTAGACTTTAGTGGAGTGGACTGGACTGAGGTGGTCTGGAGTGGACTGGACTGTGGTGGACTGGACTTTAGTGGTCTGGAGTGAACTGGACTGTATTGGACTGGACTTTAGTGATCTGGAGTGGACTGGACTGAGGTGAACTGGAGTGGACTGGACTTTAGTGGACTGTATTGGACTGGACTGAGGTGGACTGGACTTTAGTGGTCTGGAGTGGACTGGACTGAGGTGAACTGGAGTGGACTGTATTGGACTGGACTGAGGTGAACTAGAGTGGTCTGGACTGTGTTGGGCTGGGTTTTAGTGGTCTGTATTGGATTGGGCTGTATTGGACTGAAGTTGGCTGGGCTAGCTTGGACTGGGTTTTATTCGGCTGTACTGGGCTGCTTGGAATAGATTTTACAAGGCTGGAGAAAGTTATTCTACTAAATCTCTCTAAATTCTTGATTGTTTTCAGAATCATAAAAAATATTATAGGCAGTGACTTTCATTAGAAATATGTAAAGAGAATCATTAAATAGGATCCCTTTCAAATGGGTGGGGTTTGTTTCACAGAAACAAAGAGAACTTTGGGGAGGGGTAGTATCAAAAGGTTTTTACAATTCTGATTTCATGCTTCATTAAGTTTTAATGTGAGTCTAGTATAGTTTGTCAGCTCAGCCAAGCATGTTAGCTTTCTAAAGTTCTCAATGTAGGGCAGTTTATAGGAAGTAGATAAGGACCAACAAAACAAAAGCTGAAATGTTACATTAGAAAGTCACACATATTAGTGTCATAGAATTAAATTAGTTATTTAGAGCTAATATATAGGCTGACCTGGGCTTGGAAATTAGCGTGATAGGGATTAGTTAACCTCATGAATTTGTGTGTTCATGTGTGTATTGTGTATATATATATATATATATATATATATATATATATATATATATATATACATACACACACACACACACACACACACACACACACACATATATATATATATATATATATATACATACACACACACACACACATATATATATATATATATATATATATATATTTAATATAGAAATGGCTTCTACAGGACTAGAACTGTTTCATTCGGGAGAAATCATCAGGAAAGCCTTTCCTGGTGATTTCTCCACAATGAAACAGTTCTAGTCCTGTAGAAGCCATTTCTATATTAAATATTTATACTGTGCTATGTATTGAGTACCTTACTTACTGTGGTTACCCCCGATTGATCCCAGGATAAACATATATATATATATATATATGTGTATATGATATATATATATAATCATCATCATTTTACGTCCACTTTTCCCTGCTTGCAAGGGTGGGACGGGAACTGATTCTGGCATGATTTCTACAGCTGGATGCCCTTCCTAACACCAACCTCATTTACAGTGAGTGCTGGGTGCTTTTTTGCCGTGGCACCTCCACGACCACTTTGCAGTGGTATGATAGGGACCCCAGTCCTATCATCTCATTTCTACAGCTGAGTAAACTGGAGCAATGTGAAATAAAGTGTCTTGCTCAAGGAAACAACACATCACCTGGTCTGAGAATTGAACTCACAACCTTTCAATTGCAAGGCCAATGCTCTAACCACTAAGCCATGTGCCTCCATATATGTATATATATATCATCATCATCACCATTTATCGTCCATTTTTCCATGCTGGCATGGGTTAGATGAGTTATCCTGTTGTGAGCAATGCCAGGTCAGGTGACCATGTCTTGCTCATACAGGACTGGTTTTGACTTGATTTCTACAGCTGGATGCCCTTCCTAACACCAACCTCATTTACAGTGAGTGTTGGGTGCTTTTCGCCATGTCACCTACACGACCACTTTACAGTGTGCTAAACACCCAGGCACACATTCTATTCAAAATAATAAAAACAAAATTATCATTGCTGACTTTATATATGTGGGGTGGGGGTCACCATAATCTTTTAAGAACTTTGGGCCACTGAAGGACTTAATCCAGCCCTGACCTGCAGTCATTAAATAACGCTTTGTAGTGATACTGTGGTTTAGTTTCACGATCAGAGAGCCACATGGGTCATTAGTATTTCATTGGTAGGGGAGTAGACGGTCATACTGGTAGTACTAGTAGTGATTAAACATTTAGTGTAGGAAAAACCTGAAAGTTTCTCTCAAATGATAAACTAAAATGTCACATGTGTGTGTAGACTTTGTCTAAAAATAGACAGAGACAAAATATATATTTCTAACAGCGTTTGTTACTCTGATATTTTAATGGGTCAGCACCAGCTCAGGGATATTTAGTATACTATGATAGTTTTATGATGTGTACCTGGGCAATCAACACCCTAGGGCTAGCTCTACAGTGTGGTGTGTACCTGGGCAGTCAACACCCTAGGGCTAGCTCTACAGTGTGTACCTGGGCAGTCAACACCCTA
>OZ024761.1:22275160-22295160 GCA_964016885.1 Eledone cirrhosa
ATGTGTATCTCTGTATGCGTATGCTTCTGAATGCGTTCGTGTGTGCATGGCTAGATGATACAGTGAGATAGAGAGATAGAGAGAGATGATACAGTTAGATAGAGAGATAGATTGTAGTAAAGATAGAGAGGGGGGGGGGGAGAAGGCGAGACAGGAGGTGAAAAGAAGAAGAAGAGAGAAAGAAAGAAAGTGTGACGAAGGAGCGAGAGGGTGTCGGCGGTGGTGGAGGGGTTGTTGTTAAAATGACTGTACTGTCATTATTGCGAGTGATGCACTATTAAAAGAAATGAAGGAAGTTAGCTGAGGCATTATTTCGGATGTTAAGCCGGGAAGAATTGGAGGGAGGCTGTGAACTAACGAGAATTGTCTCACAGACATTCCCTACACCTCCCACCCAACAACAGGGTGTAAGTTACGTATTTAACCCCCCCCCCTCACCCTTTACATCTGGCTGGCCTCTTGTGGGTGTGGGTGTGTGACAGTGTGTGTGTGTGTGTGTGTGACGGTGTGTGAAAGTCTGTATGGGTGTTTGTTTATATGATGGTGTGTGATGTATCTGTGTGTGTGTGTGACAGTATGTGTGTGTGTGTGTGTGACGGTGTGTGTGTGTGACGGTGTGTGAAAGTCTGTGTATGGGTGTTTGTTTATATGATGGTGTGTGATGTATCTGTGTGTGTGTGTGCCATGTATGTGTTTGCATGATGTTGTGTGATCATGTGTGTGTGTGTTTGTGTGATGGTGATAGCGTATATGTGTAATGCTTTTAGTACGTGTGTGTGTGTGTGTATCTGTATGTGATAGTGTGCCTCTGTGTGTGTGTGTATCTATGTGATAGTGTGCCTCTGTGTGTGTGTGTATCTATGTGATAGTGTGCCTCTGTGTGTGTGTATCTGTATGTGATAGTGTGCCTCTGTGTGTGTGTATCTATGTGATAGTGTGTCTCTGTGTGTGTGTATCTATGTGATAGTGTGCCTCTGTGTGTGTGTATCTATGTGATAGTGTGCCTCTGTGTGTGTGTGTATCTATGTGATAGTGTGCCTCTGTGTGTGTGTATCTATGTGATAGTGTGCCTCTGTGTGTGTGTATCTGTATGTGATAGTGTGCCTCTGTGTGTGTGTATCAGTATGTGATAGTGTGCCTCTGTGTGTGTGTATCTATGTGATAGTGTGCCTCTGTGTGTGTGTATCAGTATGTGATAGTGTGCCTCTGTGTGTGTGTATCTGTATGTGATAGTGTGCCTCTGTGTGTGTGTATCTATGTGATAGTGTGCCTCTGTGTGTGTGTATCTATGTGATAGTGTGCCTCTGTGTGTGTGTGTATCTATGTGATAGTGTGCCTCTGTGTGTGTGTATCTGTATGTGATAGTGTGCCTCTGTGTGTGTGTGTATCTATGTGATAGTGTGCCTCTGTGTGTGTGTATCTATGTGATAGTGTGCCTCTGTGTGTGTGTATCTGTATGTGATAGTGTGCCTCTGTGTGTGTGTATCTGTATGTGATAGTGTGCCTCTGTGTGTGTGTATCTGTATGTGATAGTGTGCCTCTGTGTGTGTGTATCTATGTGATAGTGTGCCTCTGTGTGTGTGTGTATCTATGTGATAGTGTGCCTCTGTGTGTGTGTGTATCTATGTGATAGTGTGCCTCTGTGTGTGTGTATCTGTATGTGATAGTGTGCCTCTGTGTGTGTGTGTATCTATGTGATAGTGTGCCTCTGTGTGTGTGTATCTGTATGTGATAGTGTGCCTCTGTGTGTGTGTATCTGTATGTGATAGTGTGCCTCTGTGTGTGTGTGTATCTATGTGATAGTGTGCCTCTGTGTGTGTGTGTATCTATGTGATAGTGTGCCTCTGTGTGTGTGTGTATCTATGTGATAGTGTGCCTCTGTGTGTGTGTGTATCTGTATGTGATAGTGTGCCTCTGTGTGTGTGTATCTGTATGTGATAGTGTGCCTCTGTGTGTGTGTATCTGTATGTGATAGTGTGCCTCTGTGTGTGTGTATCAGTATGTGATAGTGTGTCTCTGTGTGTGTGTATCTATGTGATAGTGTGTCTCTGTGTGTGTGTGTATCTGTATGTGATAGTGTGCCTCTGTGTGTGTGTGTATCTATGTGATAGTGTGTCTCTGTGTGTGTGTGTATCTATGTGATAGTGTGCCTCTGTGTGTGTGTGTATCTGTATGTGATAGTGTGCCTCTGTGTGTGTGTGTATCTATGTGATAGTGTGCCTCTGTGTGTGTGTATCTGTATGTGATAGTGTGTCTCTGTGTGTGTGTGTATCTATGTGATAGTGTGCCTCTGTGTGTGTGTATCAGTATGTGATAGTGTGCCTCTGTGTGTGTGTATCTGTATGTGATAGTGTGCCTCTGTGTGTGTGTGTATCTGTATGTGATAGTGTGTCTCTGTGTGTGTGTATCAGTATGTGATAGTGTGCCTCTGTGTGTGTGTATCTATGTGATAGTGTGCCTCTGTGTGTGTGTATCTATGTGATAGTGTGCCTCTGTGTGTGTGTATCTATGTGATAGTGTGCCTCTGTGTGTGTGTGTATCTATGTGATAGTGTGCCTCTGTGTGTGTGTGTATCTATGTGATAGTGTGCCTCTGTGTGTGTGTGTATCTATGTGATAGTGTGCCTCTGTGTGTGTGTATCAGTATGTGATAGTGTGCCTCTGTGTGTGTGTATCTATGTGATAGTGTGCCTCTGTGTGTGTGTATCTATGTGATAGTGTGCCTCTGTGTGTGTGTGTATCTATGTGATAGTGTGCCTCTGTGTGTGTGTGTATCTATGTGATAGTGTGCCTCTGTGTGTGTGTGTATCTATGTGATAGTGTGCCTCTGTGTGTGTGTATCAGTATGTGATAGTGTGCCTCTGTGTGTGTGTATCTGTATGTGATAGTGTGCCTCTGTGTGTGTGTATCTATGTGATAGTGTGCCTCTGTGTGTGTGTGTATCTATGTGATAGTGTGCCTCTGTGTGTGTGTATCTATGTGATAGTGTGCCTCTGTGTGTGTGTATCTGTATGTGATAGTGTGTCTCTGTGTGTGTGTATCTGTATGTGATAGTGTGCCTCTGTGTGTGTGTGTGTATCTATGTGATAGTGTGCCTCTGTGTGTGTGTGTATCAGTATGTGATAGTGTGCCTCTGTGTGTGTGTATCTATGTGATAGTGTGTCTCTGTGTGTGTGTATCTATGTGATAGTGTGCCTCTGTGTGTGTGTATCTATGTGATAGTGTGTCTCTGTGTGTGTGTATCTATGTGATAGTGTGCCTCTGTGTGTGTGTATCTATGTGATAGTGTGTCTCTGTGTGTGTGTATCTATGTGATAGTGTGCCTCTGTGTGTGTGTATCTATGTGATAGTGTGCCTCTGTGTGTGTGTATCTGTATGTGATAGTGTGCCTCTGTGTGTGTGTATCTATGTGATAGTGTGCCTCTGTGTGTGTGTATCTGTATGTGATAGTGTGCCTCTGTGTGTGTGTATCTGTATGTGATAGTGTGCCTCTGTGTGTGTGTATCTGTATGTGATAGTGTGCCTCTGTGTGTGTGTATCTATGTGATAGTGTGTCTCTGTGTGTGTGTGTATCTATGTGATAGTGTGCCTCTGTGTGTGTGTATCTGTATGTGATAGTGTGCCTCTGTGTGTGTGTATCTGTATGTGATAGTGTGCCTCTGTGTGTGTGTATCTGTATGTGATAGTGTGCCTCTGTGTGTGTGTATCTATGTGATAGTGTGCCTCTGTGTGTGTGTGTATCTATGTGATAGTGTGCCTCTGTGTGTGTGTATCTGTATGTGATAGTGTGCCTCTGTGTGTGTGTATCTATGTGATAGTGTGCCTCTGTGTGTGTGTATCTATGTGATAGTGTGCCTCTGTGTGTGTGTGTATCTATGTGATAGTGTGCCTCTGTGTGTGTGTATCTGTATGTGATAGTGTGCCTCTGTGTGTGTGTATCTGTATGTGATAGTGTGCCTCTGTGTGTGTGTATCTGTATGTGATAGTGTGTCTCTGTGTGTGTGTATCTGTATGTGATAGTGTGCCTCTGTGTGTGTGTATCTGTATGTGATAGTGTGCCTCTGTGTGTGTGTGTATCAGTATGTGATAGTGTGTCTCTGTGTGTGTGTATCAGTATGTGATAGTGTGCCTCTGTGTGTGTGTATCTATGTGATAGTGTGCCTCTGTGTGTGTGTGTATCTATGTGATAGTGTGCCTCTGTGTGTGTGTATCTGTATGTGATAGTGTGCCTCTGTGTGTGTGTGTATCTATGTGATAGTGTGCCTCTGTGTGTGTGTATCTGTATGTGATAGTGTGCCTCTGTGTGTGTGTATCTGTATGTGATAGTGTGCCTCTGTGTGTGTGTGTATCTATGTGATAGTGTGCCTCTGTGTGTGTGTGTATCTATGTGATAGTGTGCCTCTGTGTGTGTGTATCTGTATGTGATAGTGTGTCTCTGTGTGTGTGTGTATCTATGTGATAGTGTGCCTCTGTGTGTGTGTATCTGTATGTGATAGTGTGCCTCTGTGTGTGTGTATCTGTATGTGATAGTGTGCCTCTGTGTGTGTGTATCTGTATGTGATAGTGTGCCTCTGTGTGTGTGTATCTGTATGTGATAGTGTGCCTCTGTGTGTGTGTGTATCTGTATGTGATAGTGTGCCTCTGTGTGTGTGTATCTGTATGTGATAGTGTGCCTCTGTGTGTGTGTATCTGTATGTGATAGTGTGCCTCTGTGTGTGTGTATCTGTATGTGATAGTGTGCCTCTGTGTGTGTGTGTATCTATGTGATAGTGTGCCTCTGTGTGTGTGTGTATCTATGTGATAGTGTGTCTCTGTGTGTGTGTATCTATGTGATAGTGTGTCTCTGTGTGTGTGTATCTATGTGATAGTGTGTCTCTGTGTGTGTGTGTATCTGTATGTGATAGTGTGCCTCTGTGTGTGTGTATCTGTATGTGATAGTGTGCCTCTGTGTGTGTGTATCTGTATGTGATAGTGTGCCTCTGTGTGTGTGTGTATCTATGTGATAGTGTGCCTCTGTGTGTGTGTGTATCTATGTGATAGTGTGTCTCTGTGTGTGTGTATCTATGTGATAGTGTGTCTCTGTGTGTGTGTATCTATGTGATAGTGTGTCTCTGTGTGTGTGTGTATCTGTATGTGATAGTGTGCCTCTGTGTGTGTGTATCTGTATGTGATAGTGTGCCTCTGTGTGTGTGTATCTGTATGTGATAGTGTGCCTCTGTGTGTGTGTGTATCTATGTGATAGTGTGCCTCTGTGTGTGTGTGTATCTATGTGATAGTGTGTCTCTGTGTGTGTGTATCTATGTGATAGTGTGTCTCTGTGTGTGTGTATCTATGTGATAGTGTGTCTCTGTGTGTGTGTGTATCTGTATGTGATAGTGTGCCTCTGTGTGTGTGTATCTGTATGTGATAGTGTGCCTCTGTGTGTGTGTGTATCTATGTGATAGTGTGCCTCTGTGTGTGTGTATCTATGTGATAGTGTGTCTCTGTGTGTGTGTGTATCTATGTGATAGTGTGCCTCTGTGTGTGTGTATCTATGTGATAGTGTGTCTCTGTGTGTGTGTGTATCTATGTGATAGTGTGTCTCTGTGTGTGTGTGTATCTATGTGATAGTGTGTCTCTGTGTGTGTGTATCTATGTGATAGTGTGCCTCTGTGTGTGTGTGTATCTATGTGATAGTGTGCCTCTGTGTGTGTGTATCTGTATGTGATAGTGTGCCTCTGTGTGTGTGTGTATCTATGTGATAGTGTGCCTCTGTGTGTGTGTATCTGTATGTGATAGTGTGTCTCTGTGTGTGTGTGTATCTATGTGATAGTGTGCCTCTGTGTGTGTGTATCTATGTGATAGTGTGCCTCTGTGTGTGTGTGTATCTATGTGATAGTGTGCCTCTGTGTGTGTGTATCTGTATGTGATAGTGTGCCTCTGTGTGTGTGTGTATCTATGTGATAGTGTGCCTCTGTGTGTGTGTATCTGTATGTGATAGTGTGTCTCTGTGTGTGTGTATCTATGTGATAGTGTGCCTCTGTGTGTGTGTATCTATGTGATAGTGTGCCTCTGTGTGTGTGTATCTGTATGTGATAGTGTGCCTCTGTGTGTGTGTATCTATGTGATAGTGTGCCTCTGTGTGTGTGTATCTGTATGTGATAGTGTGCCTCTGTGTGTGTGTATCTATGTGATAGTGTGCCTCTGTGTGTGTGTGTATCTATGTGATAGTGTGCCTCTGTGTGTGTGTATCTGTATGTGATAGTGTGCCTCTGTGTGTGTGTATCTATGTGATAGTGTGCCTCTGTGTGTGTGTGTATCTATGTGATAGTGTGCCTCTGTGTGTGTGTATCTGTATGTGATAGTGTGCCTCTGTGTGTGTGTATCTATGTGATAGTGTGCCTCTGTGTGTGTGTGTATCTATGTGATAGTGTGCCTCTGTGTGTGTGTGTATCTATGTGATAGTGTGCCTCTGTGTGTGTGTGTATCTATGTGATAGTGTGTCTCTGTGTGTGTGTATCTGTATGTGATAGTGTGCCTCTGTGTGTGTGTATCTGTATGTGATAGTGTGTCTCTGTGTGTGTGTATCTATGTGATAGTGTGCCTCTGTGTGTGTGTATCTGTATGTGATAGTGTGTCTCTGTGTGTGTGTGTATCTATGTGATAGTGTGCCTCTGTGTGTGTGTATCTGTATGTGATAGTGTGCCTCTGTGTGTGTGTGTATCTGTATGTGATAGTGTGCCTCTGTGTGTGTGTATCTGTATGTGATAGTGTGCCTCTGTGTGTGTGTATCTGTATGTGATAGTGTGCCTCTGTGTGTGTGTATCTGTATGTGATAGTGTGCCTCTGTGTGTGTGTATCTATGTGATAGTGTGCCTCTGTGTGTGTGTATCTATGTGATAGTGTGTCTCTGTGTGTGTGTATCTATGTGATAGTGTGTCTCTGTGTGTGTGTGTATCTATGTGATAGTGTGCCTCTGTGTGTGTGTATCTGTATGTGATAGTGTGCCTCTGTGTGTGTGTATCTATGTGATAGTGTGCCTCTGTGTGTGTGTATCTATGTGATAGTGTGTCTCTGTGTGTGTGTATCTATGTGATAGTGTGTCTCTGTGTGTGTGTGTATCTATGTGATAGTGTGCCTCTGTGTGTGTGTATCAGTATGTGATAGTGTGTCTCTGTGTGTTTTCATAATTATTTAAGTTGTAATTTTAAGTATTTTCACAAACGCTCAGGTCACTTAAGGCAAGTGTGTACGTCCGCGTGTGTGTCTTGTATAATTCTGTGTGTGTGTGTATATGTCTGTATATATGTGTAAATATCAGTGTGTGTATATGTCAATGTGTGTGTATATATGTCTGTGTGTATATATATATATACATGTAAATATGTCTATGTGTGTGTATATATGTATATATATATGTGTGTGTAAATATATCTATGTGTGTATATATGTCTCTATGTGTGTGTGTATATGGGTGTATATATGCCTCTATTATGTGTGTGTATGTTACGAAACACTTTAAATACTTATGTTCTGTCGCCAGTTATTGTCCTGCTTCGTGAGTCCTGTTAAAACTACTTCAGCCACAGCTGGACCCACCCCACCAGGACAACTAATCATTAGGGTGGGGCAGTAGTGGTCATTGTGGGGTGGGGGTGATGGTAGTACCGGTCATTGTGGTAGAAGTCGCCGCGGTATGTTATTTTTACCTGGAGGGTCTGGAGTCACAGGCCATACAGACATATATATATATACACACACGTGTGTATATATATATGTAGACACACACACGTGTGTCTATATATATATGTAGACACACACACACGTGTGTGTGTGTGCCCAACACCGGAGTTTGTTAAATGTGAAGTAAGGGAGGTAACTACCATCTCACTACTTCGTTGTCTTTATAACAAGAATTGATATCGACTTCTAGGGTCTCGATATGATACCCTGGGGCTGTCGATGTAATTACCCTGGGGTGGTCAAATGGGCTACGCTGGGGCAGTCGATGTGTCCATGAAGAAATATATTAATTTTATACTTGATATAGTAGGATATATATATATATATATATATATATATATGTTTGTGTATATCTATATAGCTCTGATGTAGACAGACTTGAAAATGAGTTCTCAATATTGACGTAGAGTTAAATAATATACTTTATTGTGGTTAAGTGGTGAGTCTTGTTACTGTGGAGTTACACCTGTGTAGTTACAGAACTATTAGAGAAGGGCTGTTGTCTGATGGTCCTATGAGTAACACTGGAGTAACACAGGTGAAACACTGGTGTAACACAGGTGAAACACTGGTGTAACACGAGTAACACAGGTGAAACACTGGAGTAACACAAGTGAAACACTGGAGTAACACAGGTGAAACACAAGTGAAACGCTGGAGTAACACAGGTGAAACAAGTGAAACGCTGGAGTAACACAAGTGAAACACTGGAGTAACACAGGTGTAACACTGGAGTAACACAGGTGTAACACAAGTGAAACACTGGAGTAACAAGACTCAGAAGGATGAAAGGCAAAGTTGACCGTGGCAAGATTTCGATTCAAATATGTAAAAAGCCAGAACAAATAGCACAATGGCATTTTATTCGATACTCTACCAGTTCTAGCACTTCAACACCTTAAATATTATGGGAATAGGGTTGGAAAGGACCCCTACAGTAGTGTCAAGGACATGACAACCTCCCTGGTGTTGGTGATCTACACAATAAACACACCTAGTACACTCTGTAAAGTGGTTGGTGATAAGAAGGGCATCCAGCTGTAGAAATCTTGCCAAACAAAGGGTCAAGAGGACCCTTCAGTTGTGTCAAAGACACGACAGCCTCTTCTGTACACCCAGTAGAACTTAAAATTGTAAATAAGTGAGACACAGACCCCTGACCTGTCTTGGAGATCAGTGACCCCTCTTCAGTATGGACTTGGTCCATATAGACCCATCAAACCCTGCTAGCAGAGAAAGTTAAAACGATGATGATGATGATGATTACAATACATTAAATATAATTTGTATAAAACAGTACAACATTTGCAGGGAGAACGGAGCTGTTGAAACAGCAGGAGCTCAGCCGTCGGGGTCTCAAATCCTTCATTAATCTACTCTACTACTCCAAGTATTGAGTACTCTGGTGAGTAATGGTCTAACTGGTTTTTACTGCATCCATTGTGTTGTTATTTCTGTTTACCTTTTAAATACATACATATATATATATATATATTGATATATATATATACACACATATATATATACATATATATACATAGGGTGCCCCCAACCCCAAAATATATACACTCTTCAACAGCATTCTAATACATATTGCTTGTACAGGTAATCAAAGTGTGTTTACATTTTGGGGGAGACACCTGTATATATATGTGTGTATATATATATACATATATATACACAATATTAGACAATAAGTAAAATAAATATAGTGTAACTCACCTCAAACACAACTTTCTTTTTGAATACCATCTTCAAAACTAGGTCCTGTTAAACACTCCACTGTTATCAGTCCCGGGTGTGTGTTTAAGATGTGCACATGTATATATGTATGTATATATATATAAATATATATGTATATGTATATATGTATGTATATATATATATATATATATATAAATATATATATGTATGTATGTATATATATATTTATATATATATGTATCTATATATATATGTATGTATATATATATATGTATGTATATATATATAAATATATGTGTGTATGTGTATATATATATATATATAAAAATATATATATATGTATGTATGTGTATATATATATATATATATAAATATATATATATGTATGTATATATATATATAAATATATATATGTATGTATATATATATATATATGTATGTATATATATATATAAATATATATATGTATGTATATATATATATATATGTATGTATATATATATAAATATATGTGTGTATGTGTGTATATATCTTCCTACCAACACACCAATCTGTGTTGAAAGATCATAAAATGTTTGAAGCTTTCTTTAAACCTATTTGAAGGACATGGAAAATAATATCTTTGAAGACGTGTCTGGTGTTTCTCTCTTGTTATTTATAAAGCCATTGTATATACATACATACATATATATATATTATATATATATATATACAGTCCTATATGAGCGAGACACGGTCACCCGACCAACCTTGCCTCAAGTGGGACAACTCCCGTCTAACCCATGCTAGCGTGTAAGATAGACATTAAACGAAGATGATGATGATGATGATATATATATATAAGTATGTATGTATATATATATATGTGTGTGTGTATATATGTATGAAGACTGGAGGAACTACAGATCAGGGTAGTAGTCATTGCATGTTAAGCTGCAGCATATATATATATAAGGTGCAGTAACTGAAACTGCTTTTCTTATTGTTGTTGCTGTTGTTGAACTCCAGATACACCCCTGTTCAATTGACTTATAATTATCAAAGTTACTTCAGTTTTCACAAATGAGGCAGTATTGTCCCCGGCATCCAAAACATTACACTGCATCTTTTATATTGAAGTGTATCATTGAGTGTATCCTTGCATTTTTAAGACAAGAGAGTAGAGGTAGACTTGAGGTAGATTTGGCTGTTATTTCCAAACAACCACATAGAATGTCATTCATCGAGTGTATCCTTCCACTCAAAACCCTTCATCGTTCACATTACTCTATATTTAGTATTATATTTTCACGGTAAAGGCCTTTACCTTACATAATATCGAATCTATGAGATTTTGATATTATTTGTTTTGAGAACAATACCTTAACATCAGTATGAGTAGCCGGTATGAACAGAAAGAGGTGAGAGAATTCCAGCCAGATCTGGCCAGTTCAAATGCTAAAGGGTTAAGAGAACAGAGTGTAATTTGAGGTAGATTTGACTGTTATTTCCTGTCATATCAGACAACCACCTACAGACTCACTCATTCACTTCTCTGCATATATTTGTATGTTTGTTTGTTTTTCTCTCAATCAAAAAGCTAATATTTCACAGCGGGACACCAACTCTCACAATTGACATTTTTCCTTCGACATTCTAGTCCAACATTTTCAATATTTCATAGCCTCGCACTCTCAGTATTTTACCTTGTTTACCTGTAATAATAAAGTCAATTGAACTTTCAACATACCAAACCTTTTCTCTAAGATAAGAGGTGGGAGGGAAGTTCATGTTAAAATATTTTTTTCTTATTTTATCAAAAGAAAATTGTGTCATATGACATTTCTTAACATAGGAATGTCACCCCCACCCCTTCACTGTTTGGCTGTCTGTCTGTCACTCTTTATGTGTGTGTGTGTGCATTTACATATGTGTTTGTATATATATGTGTGTGTCTATGTATGTATTTAGTATCATCATCATCATTTAACGTCCATATTCCACGCTTGCATGGGTTTGGACGGGAGTTTTCCCACTTGAGGCAAGAGTGGTTGTCTTGCTCGTATAGGACTGTCTGGTGGGTTTTCTACGGCTGGATGCCCTTCCTAACACCAACCACGTTTACAGTGTGGAACTGGGAGGTTTTTACTGTGTTACCTACACGGCCACATTACAGCGTGGACTGTGTGTTTTTTTGTCGTGACACCTACATGATTTAGTATATACATATATATGTATGTAGTATATACATATATGTGTGTATGTGTGTGTCTATGTATGTAGTATATACATATATATGTGTGTGTGTCTATGTATGTATGTATATATATGTGTGTGTCTATGTATGTATGTAGTATATACATATATATGTATGTATATATATGTGTGTGTCTATGTATGTATGTAGTATATACATATATATGTATGTATATATATGTGTGTGTCTGTATGTATGTATGTAGTATATACATATATATGTATGTATGCTTGCATGAGTTATATATATATATAGCTACACAGTAATGGCTGAGTGGTTAAGAAGTTCACACTGCAACCCAATGAGTGATTTTTCAGACAAGTGTCTGTATATAAGAACACATCTATCCTGCTGGAGTCCTAGGGGTCTCTTGGTCACATTTAAACCTGGCAGAGCCCATAATAGGCTACCCCTAGTCACATTTAACCCTGGCACACCCCATCATAGGGTACCCTTAGTCACATACTAAGTGTCTTGGTCACATTTAAACCTGGCAGAGCTCATCATAGGCGTCCTTTATTCACATTTAAACCTGGCAGAATCCCCTTTCCAGGTCTGAACACACCTGATTTCTTCAAAAGAAGGATATATATATATATGTGTGTGTGTATATTAGAAGAAATGAGGAACTTTCGTTTACATACAAAAGATATTTATTGTGTATCGACCTGTTATACACGTTTTGCAAAGTATTGGCTGAAGGTGACCCACAGGAGTTACGGACCTGCTCTTCAAACTGGCGATGTGACAAAAAAGTAGTGTTTGTGAGAGAATGGGTGCTTACATAAGCATCGGCCCCTTTTTTTTCTGGGCGTATGTAGGTATTGGAGTGTAACTAGTTACAATAGGTAATTAAGTATATATATACATTGGGGGTGGTGAAAAGTTCCTGGCTTTGGGTAAAAGAAAATACAGGAAGATCAGTAAATTAAGATTTTATTCAACATATTCCCCTCTCAGAGTCACCCTTAAAGCCAGGAACTTTTCAACACCCTCTCGTATATATCATCATTGTTTAACGTCTATTTTCCACACTAGCATGGGTTAGACGGGTTTGTCTCATTAGAGGCAAGTTGGGACAGGTGACCATGTCTTGCTCCTATAGGACTGTTTCTGGCTAGATTTCTACAGCTGGATGCCCTTCCTAACGCCAACCACATTACAGTATATGCGGGGTGCTTTTTGTCATGTCACCTGCACGACCACTTTGCAGTGTGGTAGCACATCAAGTCGTTAGAAGGCTTTGCAGTTCTCTCAGTTCAATGTTACCTTTCATTTGGTACTGGGGTCAATTCTTCTTCAATATCTCTTTTTCTATAAGAAATCTACTGTATTCAGACCTGGAGAAGAGACGGGCTCTGGCAGGTTTAAGTGAAAAGCCCTAGATACGATGTATGTTCGCAGCCAATACACTCAAGTGTTCTTTAAAAATGTTATTTCAAGTTACTCCAGTACACTCAGCTGAGGAGTTAATCCTACGATAGACTAGAGCCCTGTCCAGGGAGAGTCTTGTACTATGAGGCACTTAACGCCAACGAAAGCTTAAACTTTATATATACTAAATTTAGATTTAATTAATACATATATTATTACAAAATTCGATAGTTTGCGTCTTTTTATTTATTTAGAGTAAGATATACATTACCACCTTGAAGCAAGTATATTTACTTACATATAAATTATTCTGTATATCTGTACAAAATACTAGTAGTTTCTCAATGGATATATAAATATAGAAACGGAATGACCGTGAGGTGACACTGGAAATATATCGTCTTATCTCGCCTTCGTTCTGTTTCTATATATTTTTTTTTTAAATACATAAAATTCTACCTATAAGTCTGACTAATCTACTCAGTAGAATTGCGCTTTTGCGTGGCGTTCCGGGCTTCGCTGTCGTACTTCGGTATGGCATGACCACTCTATCGTGTCTGAAGTTCGAATCGTTGCGGGGTCGGCACGGGACTATTTTGCAGGCTGGCCTGCGTCCTGCAGCGTAGAGAGGGTTTCATTTTTGTTAAAAAATCTTACTAGAGTTATCTCCCTTTATTTGAATTACTTCCCTTTGTGGAACTCTTCTGTTTCTGTTGTCATTTCACTTTATTGGATTCAATCGGTAACATCGTTCTATTACACCGGGACTTTGTTAGAATCATTCTGGATATTTTACTCTTTGAAAGAGGTATGTAATGTTTTATTTGCCGTAAATACATTCTAAACATTGCCAACACTCACAAATATTCACCTACATTATGTTTTCTTCTTTTAAATTTGTTTCTACACTCGCAAATATCTCTGAGGTACAAAAATACGTTTGTTCTACATTCAAACACAAAGCTCCATTTATATATATGCATTCTCTTAAGAAAACAACCCTTTAGACACATATATAATGCTTCATTTGCCGTGTAGAGAAAATATATACATGTAGAATTTAGTATACTTAAAAGACTACTATATACCAACATAGAAGTACCTAAACACTTTATTTTAGACAGTTCTCTCTCTCTTGGTACATAAATACACACCCTTCCTTCTACAATATATATACATTCAGTGAAACCTTCTCTCTATATACATTTTATTATCTTCTCCATATCATATATCGAGTTGCTTCGTCATCTGTGAATCTCAGCAATTTGAGGATCACCCATACTGGCTTTCTTCATCAACTCAGTTTGATGACAAATAACTATTCCTGTTAGCTTTACTGGGAATACTACTTGATCCTAAATTACAGAGCTCCATCCATATAAACCCTCTAGACACACTATCTTTTTAATTCTTTGCTAAACACTCGTATGTAATATTTTATTTGCCGTAAATCTACTCTAAACAGGAAGACAATTTAGACATTGCTAACAGTCTACAGATAGAACATTTATATATGTGTCTAAGGTACTAAACAATCTCTCTAATATACACAGCTACATCTTGTCTATACATGAAGAAACCCTCACTTCCCTGTCATCTCCCCGACACTATATACATTCAGAACGAATATTATTTATTTTACATCAGCAAACCTCCCAGATTTGTTTCATTTACAAATATCCTATTTTGGATCATTGTACTAAATATATATACACACAGATCTGAGAGCCCCCTCTTCCCGTTAACACCACCTATATATAAATGATCCTCACTAGATACAAAACTAAACCTTTATATTATATTCATCTTTTTCTAACAGGGTCTGGTAAGAAATGGAAGCTGGCTGCACCTGTCCATGAAGAATAAATAAAAGAATAAATCAAATCTCTCGTTGTTGCTTTATTAAAACTGCGTGTGTATAAATATATAGACAGGGCTACATTTATAAACACCTTTTCTAAGGAACCATCTGTATATATAAATATGATTCTCATTAGACACATTAATTACTTTCTTCTGTATATTTATTAAACAACATATACACTTCTGTGTATATTAGGTAAGAAATAGCTATACTCTATAGACAGCTCTTATTACTTAAACAAGCCCTCTCTTATATACACACACACAGAGCTACAATTATATTAGAGATACTTCTTTTAAGAAGTTAAGCCTCTTCTATATAGGATAGTGTATGTATATAAATACACAATCTCTAATATAACATGTATGTATAGGTATACATACAGGGAAGTTCGTTCGTGTATAAGTAACAATAGCCGTCGATAGAATACAGCTATTTCCTACCTAGTATACTAGGTAAGGAATAGCTGTATTCTATAGACGGCTATTGTTACTTATATACGAATGAACCCTCTTTATTATATATACACACACACACAGAGCTATATTAGAGATAATAAATAATGTACATACATTATCATATATTTCTCTAGCTGTGTGTATATATACAGGAAGAGATACACTACAAACCTCTTCTGTAAAGAAAATTCGGAACAAAATAAACTACAATTTTTTTTTTTAATGTTGAATATATTTATTTCTTGTAGCTGTGTGTATATACACACACTCGATGGTAGGCTGGTCATCAGAATCACTTCAGCAACATCCCTGGAAAGAAACAAACAGTATATATTAATATAAAAACAATTGAACATCAATATTGTGTAAGGACAAACTAAGCTATCTATACAGTGAGATACCTTATTCGTTTCTACACACAAAACAGCTATATATATATATATATATATATATATATATATATATATATAGAGAGAGAGAGAGAGAGAGAGAGAGAAGCATGTACACATGAAGTGGTATTCCTAGTAAAGCTATTGAGAATAGTTGATTGCCATCAAACTAAATGAAATGTGTAAGGGAGAGAGGACTGAGGTTCACAGATTACGAGGCAACTCGACATAGAAAGTATGGTATAAAGATAATAAAACGTGTATAGAGGGAAGGTTTCGTTATACTTCATTGCAAGTATGTCGAGAGGAGATGGAAGGGTGTGTAATTATATATACAGGGAGACACGGTTACCCGATCTAACTTGCCCCTAGTGGGACAAACCCATGCTAGGGTGGAAAACAACCGTTAAACTATGGAGTACCGGAAATAAACTGTTTAGGTACCTCTATGTGTATATAGTAGCCTTTATGTAGAGAGAAGTTATATATATGTACTACAAAATTCTTCCAGTATATATGAGTGTTTAGAAATAAATTTAAAAGATGAGGCATTACATATGTGTCTAGAGAGGTTTTTATTCTTAAGAGATTGCATATATATATATAAAAGGAGCTTTGCTGTGTTAGAAATGAAATAAAGGTATATCTGTGAGTGTTTGGAATGTATTTACGGCAAATAAAACATTACATACCTCTTTCAAAGAGTAAAATATCCAGAATGATTCTAACAAAGTCCCGGTGTAATAGAACGATGTTACCGATTGAATCCAATAAAGTGAAATGACAACAGAAACAGAAGAGTTCCACAAAGGGAAGTAATTCAAATAAAGGGAGATAACTCTAGTAAGATTTTTAACAAAAATGAAACCTCTCTACGCGGCAGGACGCATAAAGCCAGCCTGCAAAATAGTCCCGTGCCGACCCCGCAACGATTCGAACTTCAGACACGATAAAGTGGTCATGCCATACCGAAGTACGACAGCGAAGCCCGGAGCGCCACGCAAAAGCGCAATTCTACTGAGTAGATTAGTCAGACTTATAGGTAGAATTTTATGTATTTAAAAAAAAAATATATAGAAACGGAACGAAGGCGAGATAAGACGATATATTTCCAGTGTCACCTCACGGTCATTCCGTTTCTATATTTATATATCCATTGAGAAACTACTAGTATTTTGTACAGATATACAGAATAATTTATATGTAAGTAAATATACTTGCTTCAAGGTGGTAATGTATATCTTATTGGAAATAAATAAAAAGACGCAAACTATCGAATTTTGTAATAATATATGTATTAATTAAATCTAAATTTAGTATATATAAAGTTTAAGCTTTCGTTGGCGTTAAGTGCCTGATAGTACAAGACTCTCCCTGGACAGGGCTCTAGTCTATCGTAGGATTAACTCCTCAGCTGAATTTACTGGAGTAACTTGAAATAAAATATTTTTAAAGAACACTTGAGTGTATTGGCTGCGAACATATAACAACACACATCCTGTGAACTTCGTACGGACGTATGATAACACACACTATGTGCACGTGTATAGCTCTATATACAAAACGTTTTTTTTCCCCTCCATTTCAGATAGACGTGCTCCATCATCCACTTTTCTAAAAAAAAGTATATCATAGACAAAATGCCAGCATCAAGAGATGCAACATGAATGGACCTGTTATTTTTCCTGATTCCACCCTGCCCATCCCTTCAATCTTTCCAATTTCTCATTCTTTCTTCTGATCAAGGACTAGCGTCCGAAACGTTAAGACCCTCTTCCTGCTATATCAAGCGTTAAACTAATAAATTCTTTTCATATACGGTACCGATTGTGTTGTTATTTCTGTTTACCTTTTACATACATATGTAGTGGCCTACATTCTCTGTGCGTAATTTGGCTCAGTTCAGCCAATCAGCGCCAGTAGAAGAGGATGTATCCCTACGCGTCCTGAGGGAGAAATTACGCGCGAAGATTTGAAGAAAATCTCTCTTTCGCACCTGGGACTTCGAACCAGCAACACATAAATGCGAAGGTGAGATTTTGCACCTTAACCTGCCGACTTTCCGGCGCAATGACACATTCCCTTTTGTAACCTCATTTTTATGTGTAACTTCAACTATACAAGTTAACCAATATTATTTGTGCTACAACATCCCTTTACGATCTGAGTTCAAATCCCGCCGAGGTTGACTTTGCCTTTCATCCTTACGGGGTCGATAAAATAAAGTACCAGTAATGTACTGAGTGATTGCTGGCCTTGTGCCGAAAGTAGAAACAATTATTTGTGCTACAACAAAAATAAACATACATTTCAGCTCTAATTTCTGCTGTTGAAATCATTATTATGTTACTCGTGTCTCTATAACATTTAATTTACCATGCTTCTTATTTGGCGACCGGCTCTCGGTCAGTTCACTCACGAGTAAGTTTGTTAACCTTATTATAACTGTATCGAATTTAATTAGTGGTTGGCCTGCAGTGGCGTTTACCAAAGTAAATAACCCTGTGACCAATTCGCTAAACATATATATATATATATATATATATATACACACATCGTTATGTATATATACACATATCCTTATTATCTATATATATATATATACACACACACATCATAATGATGTGTGTATATATACACATATCCTTATTATCTCTATATATATACACACACACATATATCATAATAATGTGTGTATATATATATATATATATACACACATCATCGGTAGAGGATCGGACGCCATGCTTTGACGCATAGAGTTACGGCCCTTGCCATTCTGAGTTCAAATCCCGCCGAGGTTAACTTTGCCTTTCATCTTTACGGGGGTCGATAAAATAAAGTACCAGTAATGCACTGGGATAATTGCTGGCCTTGTGCCAAAAGTAGAAACAATTATATATGTATGTATGTGTGTGTGTGCATATACGTTCACAGAAGATGAGGGTTATTTGGTAAGAAGGCAAGACTGTACCTGCTACAACTAAGAGGAACAGAGACTAAGGTCACTGTACGATAGAGCCATGGGAGACTGCATGCTTAGTTCCAGTTCTTCTTCTAATGTCTGAATGTCCATATTAGCTGTCACGTCCATCCAGTGAGCAAGCAGGGTTGACGACAGAGGGGATAGTTCATGTTTTCCGCTACAAAACACAACACAATCAGGTGACAAATGAAATAAAGCAACTTCTGCATATATTTAGATATTAACATTATAAAACGAAAGAGGCACCTAAAATGTGTGTACAGAGAGAAGGTATCTTTATATAGTGTCGAGAGAAGGTTTCATTTCGTTTTTTAGAAGGAAGAGTGTGTACTTATTTTATATATATATAGAGAGAGAAACAGTCCTATATGAGCGAGATATGGTTACCTGACCTAACTTGCCTCCAATGGGACAAACCCATGCTAGCGTGGAAAATAGACGTTAAACTATGATGTGAATGATGAAGTACAAGAGAAGGAAAATAAAATGTTTAGGTACTTCTATGTGTATATATAAATGTTGGTATATAGTAGTCTTTATGTAGAGAGAAGTTATATATACTTCGACAAAATTCTTCCAGTATATCTTTGGAAAGAGGCACCTCTGCTGAATGTAAGTGAGAGAGAGAGAAATAAAAGATAAGAAAGATATGTACAAGATGAATCAACCGCTGTAAATGACTGGTACTTTATTTATTGACTTCGAAAAGAGATGTGGGCTCCGTAAGCCATGTCTAGGAGAGCAGTGGCTCCGAATAAAATATAACAACACGGGGGTAGACATGGGCTCCTTAAGTTGAAATGTAGACCACCCTTCTAGGAGAGCAGTCACTCTGAATAAAAACTGTTACAAGGTAAACCAACAGTTAGGAGATCCAAGGGCAGACCCCGCTGAGCAAGATGGTTGGATAACCTCCCATTAGCTTGGCTGGTCTCACTTGGGGATCCAGCCGGATCAGTTGGAGACGGTTGCTTTTGACAGGACCTACTGGAAGGAGTGTTTGAGGACTCTGGCCCCACGACCCTCTCAGGAATAATCAGGAGGAGAAGAGAATAATTACTTACCTGTCAGTTTTATCAGTTAAATTCTCCGCCATCAATGTATCAATATCAATGTTTAGTCCGACACCATAACCACCTCCGGTACCTTTCGGAGTGACAGCCAGGGACAGGGGTACAAAGTCTTCCACCTGGTACTTGGACAGCTGTTTACTGAGGGCTGAGATCAGGTCTGTGGAAGCATCGGGCTCTTCGGCAGCCATTGAAGTG